>JAQFYJ010000115.1:0-20274 GCA_034694685.1 Isotoma anglicana | reverse complement strand
CCCCCCCCCAAAGGTCCGGATTTTAACATTGAGAGGATAGGGAAGGGCGGATCATAGGAGGGGCTTAATAACATTGTAGGGATATGTTGAGCCCCTCCCATAGCCCGTTTCTGGGGGTACGCGCCTGTCTCATTACTGTCATTATATTGAGATCATTATTTCAAAGGATTTCAAAGAACTCGAAAATCTTTCCTAATGCGAATTTCTAGTTTTTCTGATCTGTCTGATACTATTGCATGATTACAACATGCTTCCTATATACCATATAAATAGTTTTCGATGTAATCTTCATTGAGGACATTTCAAGTATCGTCATTGCCTCATACCCTGACTGAGTTGTTTTTGGTAAATAGTAAGGGTTTAATTTTTTATTATTTTATTTTAATAAAATTGTTGTTGCTTTCATTTTACGATTCCTCTGCACTGCATAAATGAGTGATTAATGGGATTCAAAACCAACAAAACAGAGCAGATTTTAACAGCTTTAAATAAAATCAGCTATATCCATTTGAATAAGAAAATGCTATTGCAAAATTTGTATGTAATGTAGATAAAGCTATGATAGTGTGCATTAAACATTCATTCACGAATATCTATTCCATTCATAAATTCAAGAGTAGTATCTTTTTTTTCATAGTAAACCAAACATAAAGTAAGATCCTGCTTTGCGGGATTTGATAAGGTAAACAGATATAGTTAGCTGTTTTGAATAAACTGGAAAGCTATTTAAATCCCTAAATGCAATAAATTCAGTTTTGAAATTGAAAACAGAAAGCATGAAATATGTTAATAGCATACCTTTTACCACAGTGTAATAATGTTGGGACTGGGTGTAGCAATTTTATAAACACCATAATCGGTTTTAAAATATTTGTGAATAAATAAATTATTTTGAAAAATTAGCTGGTAGTTTAACCTAAGCGTTTTTTTCTTTATGCCATGAAAAATTATTTATTTAGTTGCTTGTGGTGAAAATGAAATTTATTAGCTTTCATGGGAATTGATATATGTGTAGTATCTGAGGTTATATCTGTCTGCTCTTGTGTTAAACTGCAATGACGTAAATGGTTATAAAAAACGGAGACAAACAAAATGCTCGAGCACGAGGTTTTATTAACAAACAGGTACATTTTTCACTGGTCATATACGAGTATACGACGTACCATTTTATAATTGCTCATCTATAGGCTTAGATAGAGTTCATAACATTTTATATAAATTTAGTATAATATGATGATTCTGTTTCGATTAAAAGTACTTAATAATGGAACTTCTTGTAAAAGGTCTCGTTCCATTCCAGTTTTGCTGACGTATACATACATGCCATGTTCAGTCAACAGTAGTATTTCCTCTGAAGCAGTTTTGCAAAGCTATGTATAAGCGAGCCTCCCACCCATGCTATCTATAATTCATCCCCACACACACTAGTTGTTTTTGTTCGCAATCCGCAATTGCTGTTATATATTTGTAAGAAGGATTATCAAAAGTCAAGCCACGAAAATAATGTAATGTGGGTAGGATCTATGGATGAATTTCGCAAAAACAATACAATGACTAAAGAGACAGACTGATTCGCTGAAGATGAATATTATCAATACAGCAATTTATGCTTCAGATTACACACACCTCATCTAGTAACTATTTCAATTCGCAACTATGCGATATGAGATTGGTTAGTTTAGGGGTTCACGTACGTAACTCGTATGGTGTGATTCGACGAGTGAATTTCTGAGGTATTTAACATTATATGCATGAAGGTATGAGAGAAAGAAAACAACCAAAAAGCAAAAAAAGTTGTTGATACTTTGCCAAAGTTTAGAGGATTTTATACCATTGTGTAAGGATTCCTTGAGGAAAATAACCCAAGTCAGGTTCGAATAGTTTAATATAATATGCAAAAGAAGACGATAAACCTTGACTTTTTAAGTAAGATATCAGAATGAAGATACTATAGAGCGATTAATTTTAAACACGTTGTCAGATTCAAGATCAATTCTCGAAAATAGAAACTTTCCTAATTACTAATTAATTTGGTTTTAAAAGATTTAATATATTTGTCAATTATTTTAGGCAGCATTAAACGTGCTCCATTTTCTCTTTTCAAAAATACCAGCAAAGGAAAATACCAGCAGCATTTAGCAATATCTTTAACTTCCAGCAGTCGCATAATAACATGGAATGAATTTCATGTCAGAATGTCAACGTAGAGTAGAGTAAAAGTCCAAATCAGATTCTAGAACCGTTATATAGTATTTTATTAATTGAGTTTATCTGTAACCAGTTAGAAGTAGAAGAAACTTGTTCGTGACAATATGCATGCATACATGAATGAGTTTAAAAGATTGCTCATCATTAAACGGGTGGTCGGATCGGGTAACTGATGTAATCTGCATTCCTGCAAACAAAGCAAGGCGACGAGTCATTCGAGTTCAGAAAGAGCAAAAGCAGATTACAGCAGAATGAAAGAATTGCATCACAAAAAGATTACATGATGATACGTTGAAAAAATGTCAGAGTATCATAGATTATTCGATTGTATTAGTTAGCTCGCAGAGAGTTGTAGAAAATGAAAATCCAATTGCAAAAAGAAAATCTCATTAAGTCACATTGTGTATGAGAGCAAAGATCTTGTGTTCACGTGAGTGAGTTGTGAATCGGGATAATAGTAAAATTTAAAGGCTTCGGAAAACTGTTCATTAACATTGAAAAAGTGAATGCTCGAAGAGTGAAAAATATGCAATATAGACAAATGCAATGAAGGAGCTTTAGAAAAAATAATAAAAAACGGTGACCGATGTTGACATTGTAATTGCAAGTTGGCAAATCGTTGATTTGTAACTTTTCTGTGTAACCACTTGAAATCTCTCCATCATCCATCATGTGTACTTTCCACCTTATGTAGGCTTTTTATTATTCCTAGATGCGGTTATTTATTATCTAGCAAATAATATGCATTTTGAGAAAATGGGGGCGGACTTTCTGACGATTGCACATTGCAGAATGTAAAGCTGTACCTTGTAAATTATAAATATTTAACAGGCAGGAATGTAGTTTGCATTGAATAACAGCACTTAACCTGTGCTATTGTATACATCTTTGCATGCATGCAGGTTGATATGCTTTGGGGGATCTCACATTATGCAGTTTTATTTGTGTATTAATATAACGTGTGGTGTGAGTTGAATTATCATATGAAGTCATATCATAAAGTGCATTGTATGATTGTATCGTTGCATGCAATTATCGTTGAGAAGTTGCTAGAGTTCTTCTAACACAACTCAAGTACTGAACTCTTATTTTGCTAAATGTGCAATATATTATAAAGGGTGAAAGGAAAGTGCATTGCACTTTCTCCTTAGGTAGTGCATTCATCAAGGTTACTTTGCCAAAATAAAGCCGCGTGGGCCTGCTTGTATGCTGATCAGTACTTGTACAGTTCTACGAATTGTATGTTTATAGCATCATTCATTATTCACCACCATAAGCGATAACAAGAAAGAGCTAGTGAAGTTAAAAGTAATACTTGTTTATCTTATCTAACGTGCTCCCTTGTCAGCTAGTCCATGTACCTTCAACCTTGATGCTTGGTCAGCTGAGAAAAGTCATTATTCTCTAATTGTGTTCCATTATGGAAGATTTATTCATATACATAGCTGGTTTAATTCATTTGACAGGATGGATTGTAAATCCATGTAGTTAGCACACCACTTGAAGATTATATTCAGTAGCAACGCAATGACTGAAAGAGTTTTGAACATTTTACCTTACACTAAAAACTGTAAAAGTGGCAGTATGGTATAATATATCGCAAGTTAGGTCGTTCACACTGATTGTGGGGGAACACATCACACGTTGTGTTTATCATTATCGTATTTATATACCTTGACCAAAGTTCAGTGTGAGTGATCGGTGTTGAGTTGTTCAGTAATTTTGAACTATCGTTCGAAAGAAGTCTTCTCTGCGAGTCTCTCAATGAAGACTGTTAACTTGGATTAATCTCGTAGTATGTAGTAGTGCATAAGATTTTATTGGAGAACATTAACTTCGAACAGAATTGATTTTCATCCAGTGCTAGTACTAATTTGGTGATAACATTTTTGACCTTTTGGTGATAACTTAATACAAGCTGTTGTAACATTAAATTAGGCTCCAATAAAATACACAATGCGTGTGCTTATTGTGAACTCTTAGATTGAAAGAGGCTTCATCAGTTTTATTATTAAATGATGCAATTAAAGAAAGAATTTCTTTCATTTGAAGTCATCTGAAAGACAATCATTAATATAAAAAATAAAGAAGAGTAATAACTCGATTATAATTTTTAATTTTGCTAACGATAGCTGAAAGAACATCAAAGAAAACGATAAGTAGTGGATACAGCACAGCTTTATGACTAAATTTACAAATTTACATAGAAATTTTGGATGGCTGATGAATTCTTGTCAAATGTATTCTTAGGTATCAACTTACAGAAAGAGATCAATCCAACCAAATTTGGATAGATTGCAGTAAATTTAAGTCTTAACACTTAAGAAGAGATCATCGTAATCGTAAACAATAGTGTTGTGAAGTTTAGTGTACTGTACTGGGTTATATCACACTTTCTGTTATTGCTGAGAAGTTAGAAGTATATTGCATGAAAAGGATTTTGTAGCAAACAAATACTGACTGTTGTGCTGAATGTGTAACTTCCTGTTCCTACTAACTATGAACTATAATCTATATGCAAAGTCAAAAAGTGCATTTTCAGTTTAGTTTCACTTGTTTGTGCCAAAACTAAAGCAGTTAAATAAAATGCTTATGATATGGTGAGGTTATGGAAAGAAAACCAAAATAGGTTATTTTCTCAAAGGTTATTTCTGGCAACATATAGACCGGTGATAATTTACTTTAGGAGTTTATTTGGTGCATGTGTACCCTTCATGCTTAGTGTGAATAAACAACACAGTAAATCTTTTAAATCTTGCCTTTGCTGATTATATTCTTTGAAAAATACCGTTCCCTGATATTTTCTGAGACTTTTTTCGCGTGCAGAATTCACTTTTAGTTTTTTTTACCAAGTGGAACTTATAATATGTAATATTAGAACGATAGCAAAATCCAATCAAGACATTAAAATCGAAAAAAGTACATTGATTGTGTTTTGTGTTAGTTTTTGTGAATCTTTGAACGTGTACGTTGCTGATCTTTCAAATTCTGGCTTCAGTCTCTTCAGCAAATGCGGCATTTTTTTGAAGTATTTGCTGTTCTCCAGTGTTTAATCTTCTATTACCTTAGTTACAACAAACAACAGTGGAAAGTGATCCAATAAAAAACCGAAAATGATCTACTTTTCAAGCAAGTGCATATTATGTATTCCTTATATTATGAAGATACATGATTTGTGATAAGTTTACATAAATGTATTTTGTATTTATAAATGCAATGGTTGGCAGTTCTCTTAAATTTACCTACCTATTCTTAGATACTTGTAATTTCTGTAATTGCAATTAATTTAAATAAGGTCTTTATGTGCTGAAACATATGTAACAAAAGGTACGGATTCTTTAATACATTTTTTCGTAGGTGTTTCAATTTATGAAACAGCTAAAAGTAGTACATAACAATGTAAGTTCATTTGATTAAAGACTAAGCTTATGATGATGAACGTAACAAAGATTCTATATCCAGTCAATATATGCTATACCAGTCTTTAATAAATATTTGATTCCAGTTCCAGTCATTGATAATGATGAGATTGAGGGATTAAAGGCAAAGCCACTATCATGCCATAGTACATCTACGATACAAGATTAAATTAAAGTTGAAGCACAAGCACAAATATAAAATGATATCTGAATTCTGAACGAGCCAAATTTTTTTGCAGCAAGTCTCGTGGATTGGCTGCTTATTATGTTTACTTCATTTCCGTGCAATTCCCAAGTCTCAAGGTTAACTTTTGCCATGTTTTTCACAAGTTCGTCCAAGGTTGCATGATTTGTGCTATCTTGTAGAGTTGGCATTAATATTATTATTACATTATTCCTTTTTATTTATAAGAGTTAGACATACCTAATGATTACCCTTCTCATGTTATTATTCTCTCTTCTCAACGAATACAATTTATTATACAACATTGTATTTGTACTATATTTCTTTGCATTCATTATATATTTATTCTTATCATATTCGAGAATGGGGAATGTTCCACTCCAGTGTCCTTACGTACAATTCTGTGCAAATGTTGACTGACTCGGTTGCTTCCAGTTGAGTTTCATAGCCCCATACAATAATATTTATTATGCATAAAAGTTAACCTTTTATATTTTCAACTCATGGTGGTAAAGCTTCCATACATCAATATCATTCCATAATAGTTCAATGTTGTCTTCTGAGGAGTAAAAATTATCCGTATGAAAATGAATACAAAGTAGGTAATTGACTAGTCAATTTGTTGGGCTTGTATACGCATAATTGAATTATACTTGACTTGAGGTACATTCATGATTGATTTATTGTTCTTCCTGAAATAGAATACATTTTGTTGTTGTTCTGCTGGCATTGTAGTCTTTAGTTTGTTAAGTAATCCTTTTTCTAACTAGAGTTGCCAATTGGCATGGCCTGGTCTTATATATTTGCGTTCCCAATGACCTCCCGTCCTATGATCGATGAAAAAGTAAAACGAATGATTTCTAATTTCTATAGTTCAGTAGTCGTGATATCTTCAGTACAGTCGACAGTTGGTTAGTCAGCGCACTTTAATTAAAGCGAATATGGAGAGTTAAATTATATCGCATCTGCAGTCTATTTAAAAAATGTTTATCTAAAATTCAAATATTTACTATGAACAATCGAAAATCAAGGTGTGGAAGTGAAATGGAAATAAACACTGGATAATATTACACAAAACATTTAATTATTTCTACACCTTCATATTTGTTTATGTTTTTAACTTTGTCTGGAGTTCTTTCTGACTTTGACAGACAGGTTTGAATACTTTGAATTGAAAACAACAGACGGGAATGGGATTCTCGTGGTTAGTTCGTGGAAAGTTTTTACAGGGCATGTTTTTATCAACATTGAGACAAGAGTTTTAGAGGCTTCGGTCCGGTCTGAATAGGCTGGTGATGTGAAGAACTATCGATACCAATTCCTGATAAAAGGACCGGAATACAAATGAGTGGAGAACTTGCTGAACAATACTTGTCTGGGTGTTTTAACTGTTTTTGAGTTCACGTTAGTTTTTATTGATTTATATTTTTCTATTGATGAAGTTTGTGTAAGTGCGTAAGAAAAAAAGTTTAAGTAGGCTTTAGGAAGCCGTTTGAAACTAGGTTATAATATTATATATTATATATAGGGTTTTCATTTTTCATTTGCACCGAATTTATTCATATTGTAGGGTGGGACACTTATCATTACTGTTAGATGACTCATATCCAATAAACAAATTCCTGATACTCATCCTAACTATAGTTGTAAGCTATCGAGTTACCGTTTAATCAAATGATTGAGTGAAAGAAAAGACTTGTTTACTTCTAAAAAACAGGAAAGACTTTAAGCTTCTCCAGTAACTATGTCGGGTTTAGACGGTTTAGGTGCATGTTGTTTTGTCACGAATAGTGATTTTATATTACAAGATTAGAGTTCTCAGAGTAGGTTATATACATATATTTACGATAGCGTTGCCAGGTTATAAGATTTGCAAAAGCTTCAGTTTATTTATGAATAGAAAAATTTGTTGACATGAAATGAGAGTTTTTAGAAGTTTCTCAATAAATATTCTTTCATTTCTTCCTGGAAGCTCTTTTTCTTTTGCGAAATATGGTCAAAGGAAAAAGTAGGGCACGCCGCAGGGTCACTCTGCAGCTGAAAATTCAGTAGTTTTTTTTGCAAATAGGTATGTATGCCATTCATCATTCTTAACATGACCTATTGTCATTAATAAGCTCGAGTGAAAAATAAAAGGTATCTTATTTAAGGCTTTTGTAAACAGTTTATAAAAGGTGTTTTTGTTGATTTGGATGTCATGTTATTGTGTATAGTAGTATAGTGTGGGGTTTAATAAGCACGTGGACTTCCAATAAAATTATATGATGACGACTCATGTGTCTGTAACGATTTGTGCAATAAAAAGCCCCAAGCTCTTCTTACTGATGACGGTCTTACAATCTTCAGTGTTGCCTCGAGAGGTTAATACTGGAATTGAATTGCTTTTGTAAAGAGGTGGAAAAAATTTGTATTGCAATTTGAGGGGAGAAGGAGAGGGACTGGAAAAATAAAATCAACATGGGATTAAATGAAAGCTTAGCGAAGCAAAAACTTTTTCGGAATTTACCTATTCACTGTTTTGCTGGCCAACCAAATGAACTTGAAGGTGTATTCAGGTTTTCTGTTTTTACAACCTGGCAAGTTGTTGTTGTATTTTTCTTTAACGTAAAGTTATGTTAAGCTTGGATAGTTCCATTCTGATATTTTACAAAACAGAAAGTCATCTTGTATTTTTGAATCTCAATTAGCAAATTAGCACCAGATGATGAATGAAGCTGTCTACTAAGGTATATAGATTGTAGTAAAAGATCACCAGGGAATGTTTTCATCATCTTGTTTGTTATTCCTAGTCATGTGTGGTTTACACTATTCAGTTATTTAGCCTTGACTAGTTCCGTTTCATAAATATGTATCATCGTGTAGGATGGAAGATTAAAAATCGTTCTGGTAATTCTATAAATATTAAAAAATACGATTGTCTTTTTTTGAAATTTCATTCTTGTCGGTTTGTTCATAACATCTTCTAATCATTTCAACCAACCAGGAAAACCTAATAATATTAGTTCTATTTGTATTTTATCGTGTTCCACCAACCTTCGGATGTGATTAGAGTACAGATGAGCATGGTTTGCATTTGCATAATACACAGTGGAAAATTCAAGGTTGACTCTTCGGTAACAACACAAAAGTACAAAATAGCTTGTTGTCAAATATTTTTTGCTAATTGTTTGCTCAGATTTTTTGTCAATAAAATCATCCATCCGATTACTGATTACACAGCTGTGAGAACTTTTCATTAAAATAATGTTGTTTTTTGGAATCTCGGTATCTCATCTTGTCCACAAACTATTTCGAGTATTATGATAGAGATGTCGTATTCAAATGTTATCCATTTGTGACCCAATTTGTGGTAAAAAATAGAAGATAACCTTTCAGTTTGATTTCATTTACATCGAGCAATACTTGATTGTAAAAAATATTGTTATTAAGTAGTGGAACACTGCTTTATGAAAAGGGTCTGTCCGTCCGTCTGTCTGTCTGTCCGTCTGTCTGTCACCCAATTTATCTCAGGAACGAATTGACGTATTGACATCCGGTTTTTTGCGTTGGACGCGTGACGTCAATGTGACGTTTGGTATTGAAAATTAGCGCGCTGCGACAAAGCGCACTGGACGGGCTTCAAAGCGCACAGTACATAAAAATCATGTGATATATGATTTCATATCTACGAAACGTCAGAAACTCAACTGTAACAACCGTTTTTGTCCTACGAGATCAGGGAGGTCACAAATTGAGGTCAAAGGTCAAAAAAGGTCAAATTTAAAGTTTTATATATTTGGATAGGTCCTGACGAGTGGATCACGATGAGATAGGACACTTATAGTGTTTGATGACCTTTAAGGTCACAAAATGAGGTCAAAGGTCAAATTTTAATTTTTATATTGGATAGGTTTTCATGAGTAGGTCGAAACGAGTTGTAACAAAAATTCAAAATATCGTTTCAAAATGTTTATTCTTTAAAAACGTTCAAATCAAATACAAACGTTTAAACGTATTAGTTCCACTACTTGGTTATACCCGTTTGATATGGTTTTTATTATTATCCAATTGAAGGCATAAAACACAATCTGATTTAGAAAAAGTGACAGCCTTCTGTTTTACAGCATCTAAAAATTAGCTCAAACTCATATTTACAAGTACTCAAGTTGCCCTAACTCGGAACAACAATTAAATTAATTTTTTGAAACAAAATACAAACAAGAAAGGCAACGCAACGAGATTAGTAAAGTTTGCGAATACAACTTTCTTTTTGATATACTTAATTTGGTCTACTCATGTGGTATAAAACCATATATTCTGAATAAATAAAAGAATCAGTAAATAAAGTTCAAAGTTGCTACAAAACAAAACAAATGGTAATTTGTCACTTACTTAGTAAAGTAAAATCGTTGTAACATGTTCTTTGTATTTATTTATTTATATGATATCTTGAGATAGTTTTAATTTTCTTTGACTTTATCAAAGAAACCAAATAAAATCAACGTTGATTGATAAAAATGCTGTGGAGACTTCATCACAAAAACTGATTTATGTTATGCTATTATTTTATGGTAGGTATAAAAATAAAAAGGGAATTGTATATAAATTTCTTGGGTCAATAAAAGTATTAAAAGTATTAATACTTTATCGTTAAGATAACGATAACATACAATAATTCTGGACAGTGCATCAAATAGAAGATAAAACGGTAAATATGTGAAATATAATGTACACGTGTGTATTGTCTGTAGACGTTGGAGACTTTCCACTTGATGTTTCCCACGGGGTATGTAATTTAGGTTGATCTTAAGTTTTCTATATTTACTTGTCACCTCGGTTCAGTAGGTATAACTTTCAAACGATTTTGGAAAGAGTTTTATTAAGAAAGTCAAGTTATAGGTTTAAAAAAATTCTTGGTATATAGTAACTGCTAGTTTGAATAATTATCATGTGTAAGGTGTATTCATCGTGTATTTTGGTCGGTTGCCAGAATATTTGATAGTGAAAAACACATGGATCTTACTTAAGTAAGAAAGGAACTTAACAGTTGTAAAATGAAAACATCGAGTCCAATGTCTAAAACGAGTTCGTTCATTCATTCTTACAAGGTCTGACTGACTGATGAATTATTTTCTCTAAGGCAGAGTTATCAGTCAGTTTTTCAGTTTAATTTCATCTCTCAAACCAAAGTCGATCTTTATTTTTAGTTTCGGAAAGGCAATGTCCCCATGTGGGATGTTTGGCTTAGGCAGTTAGTAGTTGTTTTTTAAAGGGACACAAATCATTAATTATGATATCTTAAGTTTTTGTAGATCTGACATAATTCACTAATGTGATGGTAGATATTGTATTCGCGTCCTTGAGGCAAAAATAGAATAGAATTTTCATTAGAATATAATTTGACACAAGAACCAAAGCATCTTTCACTCCCCTTTCTTTTCGTATTTACAATAATGAATTTTCCTTGTTTTGCTCAAAATAGTATAAATAAGTACCTTAGATCCTATCTGTATAAGGTATATGCAAAAACGACAAGATATTAATCGAAAGCTTGTTTTTACAAAAGATTGTAAATGGAACAGGCTATTCTAAACAGAGTATTTTAAGTTTCGGTGGCGTGACTTGGTTTTTCTATCCTTTTTACATGAGAGGTCATAATATGACTGAAAATACTGAAATGAAACGTAGGGAGGGATTATAAACAAATAACAATTGTAGTGTTTTCTTATTTTTAAAATACGTTGATAGTTTAGCATCGAATAATTTCAAATGGGGTGTCAGAATGGTTGTTTTATATTCGAAACCATTTCAAGGTTATTTCTTGTTTTCATCTTGGTAGGGCTTTGACTTGCATGCTTGTGTATGATTTCAGCAGGTGATTGAGTCGAGTTTCAATTCTTAGAAGTTATGGATTGGCAAATTTTCAAATCGATTTAATCAGATATTGATAAACAAGTGAGAAAGACTACTTTAATTCAGCTGTCTGCGTGTTTTAAGTTGAGTGAATAACAATTTGGTTTGTTTTGCAAATTACAAAGTGCGAAGGCAAATTAAATGATTTAAAATTTATCTTTGAATTTTAATTTTACTAAACAATATTGCATATGGAGAAAATTAAAAAAAATTATTTTCTTAATTGGTTTACTTCCTTTGTTTCTCAAAACGTGTGTATACATTTTCTTTCTGAAGAATTTTAAATGAAAACTTTGATTGATACAAAAAATGAAAAAAGTAAGAGAGATACGATACTATGAAGCTGTAGCTGAAGCCAATTATTATGCAAATTTAATTTTTTTGTTTTATTTAGAGTAGCTTAATAACTTTTCCTTGACTTTAACCTTGATGTCAAGAAAATTCACAGTGGCTGGCTGTGTGCTTGTTATTTGTATTTCACTGGCGAAAGGAGAGTAATAGATCAGCATTCGATTTTGTTGCAATCAAATTAAAATATGTTGAGTAATGATAAGTATCATTATGGACAATCCAATTAAGTTAACTCCTCATTTGAATTTTTGATTCTTTAATTTGTCCATTTATTTTTTGTACCCAGTGTAATTTGTATTGGTATTCATTTTATTATTATTGTTCACGTTCACGTCATTCAGTGTCAGAGAAATACTACAGTGAAATGGATTATAGCGAAAAATTTACTAATTCTAGGTACTTATTTAAATATGCCAGCTATATTTTCCTTGTAACGATCAATCAGGTGACTTTAAACTTTCTGTGTTGTCTGTCAATAAAATGGCATCATGACAAAGGCTAAAATTGCAACTAAAAAGTCTCAAAAATGTATCAGATGTCAAATAAGTTTTTCAAACAATAAAGCTACGATAAAAGAAAGAAAGATGGTAAAATTTAATGTGATCAGGGTTTTAACGTTTTAACTTTTAATGAAGTTTGAAAGGCAGTATGAAAATACCATATTAAATTATTATAGACCTTGTGTAATTGGGCCAATTGAGCTCTTTGGGAAAGTTGAAAAGAGAAAGCATAGTAAAAAATCATACAAGGAGCATGTTGCCAAGCTTATCTTTGAGGCTTTCTATGAATAAAGTAGAAATTAATTAGTCATATTATAGTACGAAATGGAGTGTTGTTGCTATAAATTAATGGAATGAGGTGGTTCGAAGGTTTTCAACGGTTTTTTTTTTCAGCACAAGCTTACTTAGGTATGGGTTTTGCATCATATTTATCTTGTGGGGAAAGGGGAAAGCACAGAGAGTAAAAGGTTCAAAGGGAAAACACATTGAATTTTTAATAGATTGAAATTTATGCTAGGTTGAACATGAAACTTAAAGTTCAGTGTCAAATGTCGATGGTGTGTTTATACGAGTATGGTGTGATAGACGTGGCTTTGACTTGAATGGAATTTTTTTTGTCGTGCGTAAAGAACTTCTAAGAAATGTTTGATTTTTTGACTATAAAATTGAATGAACTCCACGTGCCAATTGCGTTGTATTGTAGGTTGAAATAACATTTATTCCTAATGGTAATTCATTCTTGATGAAAGGCTACACTTACCTACCATCATAAATATTAAACAAATCATGGTATTGCAATATTTGCTAGATTTACTTGATTCAAAGTGACAAGAACTAAATTATTCGTGGTAAAAACTTGGGTGGGAGAGAGCAAAGACTGTACACAGTATCAAATTTATGATTAGAGGCTGGTAAGTATAAATCAAAAATTCACGAGTACCCAGTACCGTGTATGTAGATCGTTGTTTGTACGCATACTGATTACTTTCACAGTCATATGTAACATTTTTACCAAAAACAATATAGACAAGTGGATCTAGTTGACAGGATGAGAGGTTGCATAATGATTTAGCAAGAATTTTGATGTGCCAACTGTTCCATTCGAATTTCTTCGCTGAGTTTCCTATTAAACGAATAAATAGAAAGTTTTGATATTTTTTTCATCTAGGATTGCGAATTTAAAAAATTAACATGGATTCATGGGAAACGAACTGTTGTTATAAAAACACTTTTATCATTGAAGACTAAGCGTAAAGTAAAAGACACGCAAGGTAGGTATTTAATAGATAGGTTGTTGCCTTTTTAAAACAATTTGCAAATTTGTGGGTGATTAAAATAAGAGTGAAGGTCCATTGACATAATGTTTTGTCTCGGAGCATTTTCGTCGAATTACGTACCTTTTAAAATTTAAAATGCATTGACAGTATCTAGGTGGGTTACTGCTGGTAGGTTGTTTTTTCGGAGAAATTGACTTAATTCCTGATATTCCAAAAAATGTGGACAAAGAAGCTTTTGTTTTTCTGTTTTAGTTGTTTTTATTCATTCCAAATCCTTGGCATTTGGTCACCCCACGTGTCATGTCAAGAGACAGAGTTTTACTGTTTATAGCCGTTTGACACATTTTAAAAATAAACCGTACTCATTTGCCAAATCACCCTCGATTTCATCAGCTATTACCAGTTAACCATTACAGCAAATAAAACCAACAATACTGATTCACTGTTTTGAGGATGATCTGTAAAACTTTCCTATGCCTAATTGCAATATTTGATATAATGACTATCATCATCGTCTAATAGTGATAGCATGGACTATGGACTGACTCATTTCTTTACTGGCTGGATTGTTTCCATTTCATACAATTTATTTTCCTTATATTTATATAGGAAGTTCAGTGGTTCAGTCTCAGAACTTAAAAATCACAAACATCTGTAATTGCCAGACAGTGTTAGGGTAATAATTTCAAATTTCTCACAGTAAACATGTAAAAATAGAAATCTCTTTTCACCTTTCGTTCTTTCCGAATAGTTCTAATAAATAAGGGAATAAAATTCACCAATTTTGTTTTTGTTTTCCTTTCAAACAAAGGAAAACAAGCGATGGCGTGGCTGTGATATATAGTCGTTTATCGTATTTGTATTGTAGTAGTAACGATATATACCAAGTAAGTAAGTACGTCAGTAATCATTTAAACGAAAAGTATGAGTCAACTGTTGTTTTTTTGGTTCAAAATCTTGTTGTGCAGGTTTGTCTGTTAGATTATCCTATTGCATTATCCATTTTAAACTAGTAAATATATGAATACTACTAAGCTTATTATTCATATTTTGTTCGGAGATTTATTTGACAATAAAAAACATGATCAATATCTGTTATTTAACTAACTCTATTTCACATGGGTGAAGGTCAAGGCTAGTCTGACTCCTTATGATGGCTCTCTTTTATTTCTTATTTCTTTCCTTTGCTTTGCTTTAGATGTGTTATGTTTATCACTTTTTCACTTTTATTGTCTAAAGTCTTAAGTATAAGACGATGAACTCGTAAAATTTCCATAAAGTCTTGAACCACGTAAACAAACCGTTCCAACGTTTATAAACCTTTACTTATTCTATTCAGTTAATTTTGAAAAAAAATTGGTCGTTTGTTTGTTTGTTTAGCATTGTTGACACAAAATCTATCAAAACTCTTTTTAACAATATTGTTAATATTGTTATTAAAGTTTCTTTGTATTGTTATTTGATCTTATCGTTTATGGTATCTAGATAAAAGTAATAAATTGACTTTTATGTCATGGAAATGGAATAATAGGAAAATCCCCAGTTTCGTTGTTTCCAGTTATGCTCCAAGCTAAAGTGTATAATGTCTAATGTGTTCGTTTCAAATCTAATTGGGATCGTTAGTGTTGGAAATACAGAAATGGAAATTTTTTGTTTGGTAAATATTATGTTGTAATTTAATAAGTTAGCAGTAGAGACTCAAGATCAGAGTATGACATTCTTGTCCTTTTTTATTTAAATCTCTCTCATTTTGTTGACTTTCTCTATTGACTTTGATTTCAAGGAAGGTACCTTGTTTTCTTTTATTTTGGAAGGATTACTTTCTCCTATTATAGAGAAAAAAAAGTCGTAATTTAGGAAAAAAAGGTTGAGAAATGTGAAAGAAAGAATGGAAAAATACTCAAAACACGATGATTTTTTTCCCTTTCTAATGATTATTTTTTATACTCGTATTAATCAGATATGAATTCATTCTTGAATATGAATACACATTAAAATATTTTTAAAAGGACCACAAATAAAAAGTTCTGGAACTTGATAAGTGTGTTTTATATTTATGGTTCATGGATGGCAACATATTGTGCAGAGCTTTCTACATCAAGCAATTCGTTGTTTTGATGCAGTGAAAAGTTTGTAGGGTTTTAGCCCCAATATTTTTCTTTCAACAAAAACCACAAGAGTTAAAGTGGTTACAAATGTTATAATTCATTGCCAAGATAGTAAAAATAAAAGTAAAAGTCCGTAAAGTATAAATGTTTTAATTAATGGTAAGGAAAAATAATCTAATGTGTTATTATTGATTACTCTGTTACAGGTTTTGAGAAACGGTTTTTACAAACGAAGCCAAAACGGATCATTTTAACAGAATGTCACAGTTACTGCAGGTTCACATTGCCAATCAGAGGCTGTTAAAGACAGCTTCTGGAGAGAATAGTCCATCCAGTCCTGGAATGCTTGTCAGTCCTGGAACTTCCAGTCCTTTATCGTTTGGACCTTCAAGTCCGCAAGGTATGCCGATTCCCCGAAGAATGATACAAGACCAGCAACATTGGGTGACAAATTCTGGATATTTAATGACGGGGAATATAATAAACACAACTTCAGGATGGAATGGAACTATGAATTGTGATCCAAACATGGATTCATCTTTGGATATGACTAATGCCATGTCCATGTCTATGGAAGGAGAATTATCAAAGTTATCCATGGCCGTGGATGAAGATGATATTTTCAAGGTGGAACGAAGCGAATTGTTGGGCCCAACGCTGGCCGAGCTCAATGCCCCGGATGCCGACACATTGTTGGACGGGCTAAACTTCGACGACTTGTATTGGCCTGTTGATGGAACCAACCATTCACTTTCTGAGGCCACACCATCACCCCAAACACCGGCAGGGGGTAATCCTCTTGACCCTGATGGCGATATTGTATCGTTTCAAGTTAATTCTTCATCGTCCTTTCCCCCAATTGGTAATCATAAGCTGATGGGAATGAGTGCAAGCGTTCCTACAGCAAGTACCATTTTGGAACACACACTTATGAACCCATCACTTACAACAATGACATCAGAAATTAACTTTAATCTTCATCCTACTCCTAGCCATTCAAGTAACCCCCAACCGTCAAGGTATTATTTAAGGAAAAGGTCTATAGTGCATACTAAAATACCTTTCTCCATATTTTTAATCTACTGAATGACCGTTTGTGGTATTAATTGAAACTCATTTTGTAACTTTTAGTAGTGCGGGTGGTTTACGGGAGTTACTTCTCAGAAGAGAACTGCAGAATTCATTAGAGTGTCCTGAGGTGGCCAGCCCATTAGGTCAGTCGCTTCCACGATCAGTGTTATCGCCGTCTCCCGGAATCACAGCTAGACTCTCTTCTTCGGCCCCTTCAGGACAGGGTCATAATGCTTGGGAAACTTGGCAGCAACGTCGGGAAGCTGTTTGGCAGCGACGAGACCCACGACCCCATATGTTGTCAACTGGTTCTTTAGCGGAGGGAGGATCTACATCCAGTCTATCCGCAGGTAATTTCATGTTTCACTGTTGACTGCAACTTATCATCGAAATCTAAAGCAACTTCTGAGTCAACTTCTAATTCTAATATTTCTTATCACGCAGATGTCTTAAGTCCGGGTGGAGGACTCTCATTATCAATGGATGAAGGATTTGATTCTGATCAGTTAAGTGAAGGAGATTCCAGTGATGAAGGTAAGTGTTCTTAATAATTTATTCTCATATTATGTATTCAGTCACCTTTATAAAATGCATTAATTGAATTTTGGTTTCTTTTACAATTAAAGAATCTGAAGTGAGTGACACGGAAAGCAATGCTGGAAGCACGAGTGGAACTCGTCGTGAGCGATTCTTTTGGCAGTACAATGTTCAAGCAAAAGGTCCAAAAGGACAGCGCCTTGTGTTGGCCCCAACCCAAGAAGACCCGCATGTTCTCCAAAAACCAACTGATCCCGTTTTTAGTCCCCTCTGCCATATTCAGGGTATCAAGCATAGGTAATCATAACTAACCATCTTCTTTTAACCCCTTGATGTTGAATACAAATTGATAGAATATTTTTTATAGTGGAAAAGCCAGGAAAGGAGATGGTAATGACTTGACTCCTAATCCCAGAAAGTTGTGGGCAATCGGGAAGGAATTGGACCGACTGAATAAAACAATTGCAGAGATGACTCCAGTAGCAGATCTTCCCACAGCAGTGAAGTCACGTTCCAGGAAAGAGAAGAACAAGTTGGCATCAAGGTTTGTAAAATATTGAGAGAATCATTTTTATGAAAGAGTTTTACTTAAAACATTTTTCTTGCATATTATAGAGCTTGTCGACTGAAAAAGAAGGCACAGCATGAAGCAAATAAGCTAAAGTTGTATGGACTGGAGCAAGAGCACAGTAAGCTCGATATAAATTTTTAATAATGAAATAATGACCTATTTGAAATGCTTTTCTCTGTGTATTAATTGTAAAATAGTATTTTCAAAATATTTTTCTGTTTTTTTT
Source organism: Isotoma anglicana (assembly GCA_034694685.1). Taxonomy (NCBI): domain Eukaryota; kingdom Metazoa; phylum Arthropoda; class Collembola; order Entomobryomorpha; family Isotomidae; genus Isotoma; species Isotoma anglicana. Next base: position 1,930 of record JAQFYJ010000115.1, on the reverse strand, counting down.
TTCAGAACGACTAATGACAGCTATTGAACAATCACGGCAGTTGGTGTTCTCAAAGATGGATGGGACGCAGACAGATCTCTCGGAACCTGTATCTGTAAAATTGGAGCGAATCTCGAAATACGGAACAAGTAAGTGAAAATATTCAAAATATTAATAAGAACGGCATGTGATCTGACTGAAATTTGTTTTCTTCACAAGTGCGCTCTAATCCACGACTTGTGCTTTCTGCAGGACATAAAATTGGTGGACACACGACAGAATTTGTCAACAAAGTGTTGGAAAAAGTCAAACAAGGCGTTCCGGACGGTGGGATTAATGAACTGTAAACTGTATAACTTCCATCGCTCGTCTTAGCCCTAATGGTAACGATAGACCTCAACACGTCTGTTTATTTTGATCTTCAATTTTTATAGCAGTAACGTTGTGATGACGGTATGGATTAAATAAGTCTAATTTATTGAACCCTCGGAATAATTTCAATACTTGTTAGTAATAATAATAATAAATTGTATGCGAATATTTTATATTGTTGAATAACATTCAACAGGCTAGTTCGAATAAGATTAAGATATATATAGAAATATATCAAATGTAATTTAAACATGTATGATAGTGTAATTTAGAATTAGATGCCTAGAATAGCTTTGAAGGGCAGTAATATGGAACGAGAGGGAACAAAATCGAGATAAAATATTGAAGCTCATACGAACCTGCCATTTATCGACTGCTTCCTAATCTTTGAGCAGTTTTTTATCGGAAATAATTTCAGAGAAGACTCTCCAGTAGTCATATCTCTTAAAGTTACCCGAAATTGAGTACCCTGTAATGAATTTAGGGCTAAAGTGGCAGTAAATCAAACATTTGCAAAAAAATGCATTTTATTTGGCCTGGAAATAAGTGTATTTTGGACTTTTTGTTAAGATTCCCACCCGCCAAGTTAAGTATTGTTCATATTTTACTTCGTTCATGAGCAAATTTTATATCTTTAAATCATCAATCAAATTTCAATGAACGATATTTTTATAATGGCATTAAAGTATCATGGGTTCTAATACATATAACCTCGAAGTGGTTTGAAAGAAATACCATCTTGAAGAAGTTGTTACGCTTGAGAAAGTCTATCGTTAATATGGACCCATTACAAACATTAGTAATAATAGCTACATATCTAGTATGATAGATGCACTTATCTTAAGGCAGGTAGATGTTTTTATGGATAGTCTGATTTCCGTTGAGCCAGGTTTAGTAGGTAGGTTTTCTCTATCTTAATAAAATTATAAAAATTAAATTGACATCACATTAGACATTTCATCACATTTTGTGTGATTTTTGATGTATAATAAATTAAATAATCAAATTTCATCACATTAAAACCAAATATTAGCTGTTTCAATTCCGGTAGCTCTAAGACAGCCCAATAAAATACTGCGTCAAGTTATATCAATACACTTTCCTGTCATGTATTTTAAAACAAATAAATTAATAAACTACTGGTAATAATAACTGGTGACTGGTGTGGAAGGAAAAACTTAAGTTAAAGAAAAAGTAATCATAGTATTCTTAAACTATTGAAATTAATTGTAGGTTTTCAATGCAGACTTTAAGTTAGAAATATTGTAGTACTGTAAGGTTTTTGGTGCAGGCTTGTGAAAATTATTTATGAACATAAGCTACCCTTGAATTACTTAAATTACAAGGAAATTAAAAATTTGCTTCGATAAAGGTACGGTGTTATCTGACGATTTTTTTCCTTTATCAGAGACTATATTTTTTGAATTAGACACTGGAGATATGCAAATATGCACTCTTTAGCAAAGAGAGATGAGACCTGTTTCGATTTATATTTGATGAAAAAATCATATAAATTGGAGAATGGAAAACTAGTCTAATTGAATCAAAGTATAAAATATCAGCGTCGTAAGAAAGCATT
>JAQFYJ010000114.1:0-20325 GCA_034694685.1 Isotoma anglicana | reverse complement strand
CGTAATCTAAATTAATACATAGTTATATAGTATATAAATGTGGAGATGTTGATATACAAAAAATAATTATAAAACATACTAACCATGTTGTGAGAATTGCATTCGAAGTATTTTATTACTCTAATATTTATTCATGATAATTGAATAATTGCTGTAAGAAAATTCTCTCACACAGTTAAGTAAGTTATGTTATACACAGTCCATTTGTGTAAATTGACAGGAAAATAATTTGTACATTGTGGTTAATTGGTTTTATAAAATAATGTCATACATTCATTTATACTAAAAAAATACGGTACGAAACACATTCAGAATGATATTTGATTGATATTCAAAATCTCACACCACGCTTGGTCTTCTCCACGTATTCCGCTACATCTAGAAAGAAAATTGTAATACAAAGTTGAGTAAAAGTATGTCTTCAAACTTATTAATAGTTTTTAATACGACGGCTTAACTATGTTTCATTTTTTGATAATCATGACGGAATACATTATAATTTATTAATGACCAATCCAACTGTCCTCTGTAGATACATCAAATGGACTCAAACTCATGGTCCATACTTTTTTACCTGGATGGAACAGTTTCCAAATTTCCATCCGAACCAACTGAGAAGAGAAAGCTACATTGATTTGATATGATACTTGTTTTGCTAGGTACTACTCGGATAGATTAATTCTGAGGGTGAGTGGTTGATATTATGGGGAAATGTGAGTTTTAGAAAAGGGAAAGTCTTATTTTCCCCAATTATTCCTTAAAAAATCCCAACTTCTGTACTTTGGCTTATCAGACTAAAGAAGATTGTATAGAGGAAACATGTAGAGATATTATTTCTATTTTGATTTTTAAGACTTTACCCATTGAATGAAGTTTGCAGTTGTTCGCGTGTTTTAATGCTGAGTTTTTAAAAATAAATTCCTCTATAGGTCCAGGAATGATTTACACTCTACTTGTCTGACATAAAAAACGGTATAAAGTCTCCCAAACAAGAAAATTAATACATTAAAAATTGAGCAGACAAAATTACCCAGTTGATTTGTCTCAAAGTACAATCACTGTTCTCGTCTCCACTTAATAATAATAAATATCATTGAACTTATAATGACTTAAGAGATCGCTTTGCCATGACAGTGACAGAGACAGAGAAGAAGAAGAGGATTCTGAGCTCACCCAGCCCCATCAATAAAGATATAATAACACACCCACCAACATTCCTTTTAGGTCAATCAAGAATTCGAAATAACCTTACAACTTGTATCGCCATTTTCTATTTGTATATTATAATATTTTTTAGGTATTGCAGGGAAATGTGAGGAATTTAAACTGGATATGTGATTGCATCAAAATTTATGTCAAATTCTTAATTTTAAAATGTACTCTACTTTTATTATATTAACTATGATTGATAATGTGGATTCTTTGGTGGGTTTAACTGTTTGATGATAAGCCCTAGGTTAAACATGGAGTTTTGAGTGTTTCAAGCTTATCTGCATAGGGGATCTTCTATTCTTCTTTGCGTGCCTAGGTTATGACACGTATTTGATGGAGTGGCCTGCAGTCCCATCATAAAATATGACAAAATGTTCCACGACAATCGATGGGGACATTGGAAGAAGAGTGAATGCATCCAGGGGTGAAGAGTTGAATTTTGCCCAAAGTGAATCTGCTGGTATTGTGAATAGATGTGGGTGTTTCTGCTGACTGGACTGAGGGCTCATTATCGTTGTCCCCTGTCAATAACAGAGTAAGAGGAGGAACATTTCAGTCAGGATCTCTCATCTCATCATCATCATCATCATCCGCTTCCTCTTCATTCTCAGGAGTAATTTGTCTACCAATCTCTGTCCAAACAGCACACAGTACATCTTCCAATATAACATTCATATGAAAGCAGGTGGTCCAACAAATACGAAATTATTACACGGCTCTTTTAAATTCTACTCTGACAACTCTCCCTTGACACGATTCTCAACCATAACCATTATAAAGTTTCTCTCTATCTACTTTTCCAAATGTGCTACATGACATGCATTCCCAATTCAAAGATGTCAATGTGGATATTCTAAATTCTACACAGAGGCTATATCTATCTAGGAAGTGTGTGTTGTATTAAACATCCTGTTCACACGAAGGAGAAAGCAAATGGACAGAAAATGTTGTAAAAGTGTAAAAGGCCACACTGAGAGAGAGAGAGAGAGAGCAATGCGTTTTGCACTTTACCAAAACCAATAAGTATATCAAATGTAGGATTCATTCGTCACATTTTCTTCGGGGTGAAGAAAACTCTTGGTCTTATTATGGAATGGCTCACCTGTGAGTGAACATCTGGATGATGAATGTGTGTCCGCCGAAGGTCCTTTCACTATCGTGGTTTGCTTCGTGGTCTGTTGAGATTTCAGATAACTTTGACTACTTTTCCTCCTGCATGGCTTCTCTTCCAATCGCAGAGAGTACGAGTGTGGTTGTTCGTCCAAAATCCCTTCGTCTAAAAATATAATATGACAAATACAGCTAGGTTATAATATTATAGAGATTATATAACTACTACTAGGTAAGAAAAAGTTGTGTAAGTAGGCACTCAAAAGATTATATTCAAAGGTGAGTACATAAAGCAAGATTGGGAGATAAAAAATGCATTTGATTGAGACTATGGAGAGGGAGGAAGTGGAGAGGATTCATCTATTGCCTGGTTGATCGAAGAAAAAGAGAAGATTATTTTCATGGAAAAATAATATTTAACCTGAAAGATATAAGACAACTTTGCCAAATAGAGAGTCTTCATCCCCAGTGGGATTATAGTTCTTTGCTGAGACTTCCAAGTACTTTTCCTTGAGATCGGCCACAGTTATATTTGGGTAGACCATCGTCTGATTCCACTGAGGTGAACTGCACATTGGAACATGACGAGTTCGACGTTGGTTTTCCAGCACTCTGTCAGGTAGCAGGTAGACAAGTACGTAGGGGTCAACTTGCACATCTTGATCTGTCCCATCCTCATTCCTCTGCTTGGGTAATTTCGCTTTTAACACTGTAACATACAAAATACTTGCTTTGGGATCGTGACAAATCTGAAGTTGAATTTGACCGTGAGAGCCTTTCTTCCCGAGTCCTTGACGTCGTCGCATTTCTGCTTCATTTGCACACGGTCCCATACTTTTGATGCTGATATTTTCTGAGCCCTTTCGACCATAGTGTTCAGGCAGTTGCCTCTGGTCACTCATTCTTCGACCGTCGATCAGGGATGGAGGTAACGAAGTGGTAGATCGTTTACGGAGATCCATTTCTGATGGAATTGCCAAATGATGCGATCCTTTCCCAGCATCTTCCAATGCATTCGTTGATTGATGAATGGAGCTTGTGCCAGCGGATGTAGCCTCGGTGGAACTTGATGGAGATTTCACTAGCCTGCTGTTGCACATTCCCTTTTGTCCATTCTCGTTCGTGGTCGAATCAATGGATTCTACACAGGGATCAATTTCTATGTTCATTAACTACGCTTCGTTTCCACTCACTCACGAAGGTCATCAATTTACATGGTAAAGTAAAAGCAGTGTGGCTCACTGCGCTTTCTCTCTAATTGTTAATGTATGACCATCTCAATTTAATAAAACCATACAATTTAAGTGCAAGCCAACACCCTCCACAAAAAGCATAATTGATAACGAGTAGACATAAATTTTAATTTAAAAAATCCTTTTATCAGGAAGAATGTAAGTAAAATCCCAGCCTAATGTTTCGAATTATTGTACATCTGAGGGAAATGATTTTGGAACAAGTATTTCAGTATCTTTATACATGCAGAGGAATAATACAGATGAGAGGAACGTAAGCATCTTATCAGTGTTGGCACACATCATATTTCACTTACCACCTCGGAATGTTGAGTCCGGATGAAAATGTCTCGTGATATTAGTTTCGGAGTCTAAAGCATTGGAGTAAGAGTGAAAAAAATCCTGTGGTCGACTTTCGTTCCCATCATCAATGTCATCCTTGTGCTGTGTCTCATACTGGTAAAGCGTTTGGGAATCTCCAAATCCCCTTTTGCCAAAGCCCAAGGCACCATTTCGTTTAGAAAAGTTGTCAACATCTGGTCTCGGTTTACCCGTCAGTACATTATAGTCACTAGAAAATTCAATTAGAACTTCTACATACAATTTCCCATATCATGAATCATTCAGAATTTCTAATGGTGCATCAAGCCCCGAACTACGTCAACGAGACTTTCTCTTCCCTTCTAGTTACCATTTTATTATATTATTCAGAAGCAAATGCCCTTCTCTGACTAATATCTGATGGATGCATCCGAAATAAGGTGCCATAACAGTTAAGTAGTTGCAGATCAGGGATTCGGTTTTGTAACAAAACAGAGGGTAGCAAATGTTCAATAAAAGGAAAGGAGAAGATTTGTCTCAGACTGATAGGAATGGGATTTATGAGAAGTTAGAGAGTCTTCCTACCTCCTGAGAACTATTTCGATTTCGTCACTGGAACTTCCTTGAAGAATTGATGAAACCTCTTCAAATGTTTTGTTGTCCAGAGAGACTCCGTTCCATTCGAGTACAATATCTCCTGCAAATAACATTTTGCAGCTACAGATTTCTACTAATACACAAGTTAAGCGTCTGAATTTGTTCTATTTACTTTACCATCCGGAAACATTTCAGTTTTTAAGCTATAAAATAACGTGAGTGATGCATTTGATCTTATGAAAATGTATTTTCTAACTGACACAAAATTGAATCAATAATATAAAACCAGCAGCAGGGTACGATGCTGTTTTACGTGAGAATGTGCATTCTGCCAATTCACCATCCTTTTCTTTGTCTAATAAAGTCTTCAGTGATAATAGCAAAAGATACATCCTGAATAATTCATAAACTGATTTACAATAACCATGACGTATTACCGTGTGGGTGAAAGGTTATTTCTCATTGTCACTATTACTTTTGGAAGTCTCTATAAAAATTACATTGGGATGTGATTATCAAAATGTATTGTATTTGTTATGATATAATTAAACCGAAGAATAATTGTCCACAGTTTCAATCCATTTAATCTTATAAGAGTTATTAGTTCTTATATACCTAAGTATTTTTTATATAAGAATATCAAAATAGGTAATGTCTTGTCAGTCAAACTTTGATTTCATTAAGATTTCACAAAGTTAATCACAATCACTTAGGGGTAACCTGGTTGAAACGCTTAAAAGAGTAAAGTAAAAAGTTATTTCTTATATGCTATTAGGGAAGGTCGATGGTTTATTTTAGCAATTTTTATATTTGTAAATGAAAACAGCTTAACCTCATCATATACGAGTTGTTTTTTTCTAAAGTCTGTAATAAAATGTTCAATTCTAAAAATGTGCTGTATCAACAAGCTTCTAAGTTTTCTCTCCTTATCCCCTATATTCAACTTAAGTGATTTTGAAATGTTAAATTAGAAACTATTAAATACTGGACAGCATTGATCTGCTAAAGCTAGTTTCAAAGACTTTTTTTAATCAAATGTCTCACTCAAAACGGAATATAATACCTGAACCTATCTAACAATGCAGGTATATAACTACGACATCGGTAATATTTTTGTACACAAGACAAGCATCTCTCAAACGTTATTCTAACCTATGATTGGATTTGATAGATTGAAAGTCTTGAGGAGAAAGGATTGCTCCTAGCCCAAAACTAATTACATATAAACCTTCAAGCCTTCACTCAAAGATATGGATATGATACATTCTGATGATGTATTACCTTCATGAATTTCTGGAATAGTGTCAGTCAGTCTTCCGGGCAAGATTTTGGCAATATATGCAGCGAGAAGTCCATTAGATCCAGGGATTTCTTTTCCACCGACTACTTTCATCCCAATCCCATTTCCTTCTAGAGACTGGTCTTTTGAGTCTCGGGTCAACAAAAACCGTTTTATAGGAAATTGATATTTTTTCTCTGTGCGTTGTAAATGGGATGTCTGCATAAAAGAGGCCATTTATAAATGGCTGAGAATTCTCCACATTGGATGCATTATGAATGACGGAAAAGCAAAACGATTAAGCTATATGGTATTATAATAATAATAAATTAAGTGAAATAAAAATTCGGAGGATGCAACAATTCCATAAACTTTGAGAGCATTGTGATAAAAATTTACAAAGCAGAGAAAAAATAAATGATGTGAAACAAGGTTCTCTTTGGTACTTTATAGAGTCGTCCCTGTAGACTTGCTAAATGTTTTCTCGGTGTTTTAATAATCCACACAAGCATATTATTTGATGGACATGACAAGGATAAAGAAAAGGGGGAAAATATGCTTACGTTCTTACTTGCGATTTCTTGGTCTGGACTTCAGGCTCCTCAATCTTATGAACCGGAGTGACCTGCTTTTTTCCTTTGGAAGGCTTTCGAGTGGGTCCACCAATCGCACCATAATCCTCTGGATATCCTCTTCTTACCGGACTTGGCTTATCCTCAACAACTTTTCTCATCTCAACTGGTGGCCTTTTCAAAGGCGTGGGTGCAACTCTGGCCGAGCTTTTCGAAGGAACTGATCCGATTGGAATCGAAGGATGCTGCCTTCGCCCTATACCAACGATAGACTTAAGATATGGTCCATGCTTTGACTTTCTTGATGCGATCTCTCATTAAGGTAAACGAGTAGTTAGTGGTATATACACAACATCAAGAGACTGAGTAATAAATGCTGCAGAAGATATTGCCATGCCCGAGAGAGAGAGAGAGAGTGAGAAATAGAATCATTTATACATTGAGAAGGTGTGAGCTAGTCGAATTGTTTAGAAAACTCCAGTGATTGTCTTGTTACACTTTTGGAGATCAAAAGAAAGTTTAAGCGTTTTTTTATCAGAGCAACAAAAACAACAATGAAACAGGCAGTGGTAGTGGTGGTGGATGATGATGGCAGAGTTGTGATGTTACAGTCAGTGTGACACACAAAGAAGTTACAAAATAATTCTCTCTATTCTCAAGTTTAGAGTAAGTCTTAGTGAACGATATATTAATAACAGCCAGAAGAGGTATGATAGTAAAAAATAGTCTACTGCCGAATTCTTATAAGATTCCACAAAAGTATTTTATGCAATGAGTCACATACCATCAACTATCTGATTATGAATTTGGGTATGAATCCATCACGTCCAGCGAGTACAGATTGAATGAATTCTCATATTATGAGATAAAGGAATATAGAGACAAGTATTTCATATGATTTCGCCTTTTAATTGTTCGTAAATCAGAAGTAATCAGGTCGTTATGCGATATAACATGCAAACCACGGGTTGAATAAAACTATAATATGTGTTGCACATTGATATGGTAAAACGGTTTAAAAATTTAAGGGTAGACAGACCATTCCATCATCTATATTTGAGTTAGTAGAATCTTTTAATGGCTATGATGATAGTTTTTATATAATTATTATAAAGGGCCACATTATTAACCACATAGAAAAGGGCTTTGATTTAAGACTTAAAAAAGATAGATCGCTTAATTTAAGGTAATATACAGAGAGAGAATTTATTGGAGAAGCGTCCAAAAATTTTTAAACGTACATAAAACACACACGATATTATGTGGTATTTAAACTGTATGCGTAATAAGAAACATGGCACCATCACATATCGTTCAACATGATCTCTCAGAGTCGTAGCGTAGTAGCAACTTCTCATGCAATTATTAATACATATCGCCGCCACCTTATTTAACGTCATTTTATAAATAAATTATTCATAATTTTTCATGCAAACATTAACCACTCTCTTGATTGTGCAAAACGACGGGTAGAAAATCAAATCCGCTCCCTGGCCAGCAAATCTAGCGGAGACAAACCTAAATCAACTTCTGTTGTAGCATTACTAATTTTTGCATTTTTATCATTACTGTTAATTATCACTAGCTTAACCTATTATTATTATTATTATTAGTTGTATATATATTTTAGGTATATATACTGGAATCATCATTGCTCATAGAACTTATCTTACATATAATATAGCAGAGTAGTATAGTAGATGACTGTTTTATTACGCTCGTGAAATTAGAAATTCTACGCTTTCAAATGTCTTAGCTTTTTTCTAGAGAGGTATTATACAGCAAATAGATGTCATATAATGGGTTCATTCTAGCTAAATTTCATTCTTTTCAACAATAATTGTCATTTTAATGATGAAAGCTGTATGAAATAAAAAAAATAACGGAATAAATCTTTATGCTCTTTTATTTTGTACAACTTAAACCTCTGCTGTAAGTATCAGCTTAAAAGCTTGAAAAAAGACTGTGGTTCTAGTAACATTTATAATATCCTAAAATCCTTGAGATGATGTACTTATTATTTGCTTAAACGTTTCTTTTATTATTAATTATTATTTATTATTATTATTAATATTATTGTTTGAAGTGATTATTAAGATTTAGCAGCATCATTTTAAGGATAAGTACTTATGACTTATTGATATTAGAATGGCATAAGACTGATCCTTGAATTAACTACCTAATATATTATTATATTAAGTAATAATTGTATCAGCCACGGCGTTGCATCTCATAAACACTACGCATGCATAGATTTGTTGAGTTTCAAAAAACGAGTCATTGTTGGATTAACACCTATCTGAGGGCATTTTCGTGCCTGGAGAACAAAAATGTTAACTTTCTATTATCAGCTGCTGCTATATTTTTTAACACTTGTAGGAACAGTAGGGGGGAACTTGTTTTAAGGGTTCTGTGTGATGGCTCGTCACATTATCCTAACTAACATTCAATAATATAGTAACATGTTCAAGCGATCGATATTCTATAGCTTCTCTAATAATATCTTTTAGTTTTTTGCATGAAACATCGCACTGATTGCATAATTGCATCCGATTGCCATGATGATCCTCATATTATTATATCATACATGTGTACCATATTTTATAGCGGTGAGGGTGGCGGAGGTAACCGTGTGTGGTAGTGTGATCTTTCAAAATCGACATTTCTTTTCTTTTCAAACGTAACAATAATAATAAGGATGATAATAAAATAAAATTCCGCCAACCGGTGGGTATATAATAATAATAATAATAATAATGTAACTGCTGCAAGTACCACTGACTAGATCATAATTGTAAAGAGTAACTAGACAATGGCTAGATATCTCTAATCTATTGTTATACAATACCTAGACATGAAACGGAAGTCTTACCCGATATGATTAGTCATGTTGTACCACAGGATACTGAGTAAGTTGATACTGACAAATATTTAGTAGTAACAACCAATTGGCAGAAACTTTTGTACCAAACTAAGTTACAATAATCGTGACTAGAAACTACCCCTTAAAATTGTATGCTACATAACATTGTGAAATCTCCAACGCTTCGGCTGAACCCTATCATTCTCTAGCACTGTCTATATGAATGCTGATATTATACAGAGGTATTGTGTTCTTATATAGAAAATGAATTAATCACATGATAAACCAGCAAGAAAGGAAGTTAAGGCACAAAATGTTGTATGTTTTTCCATTACATTATTATGTCAAGTACACATCCGTCGAAGGAGAACAGATAAATAGTTCATATTATGAGACACAAGATCTGATTAAGAGTTGCTCGGAAGTCAACGCGTGTGTTACACGACATCATATATATAATCACTGAAGAGGATGTTGTCCACAGAATGATAGTTTGGAGGCATTGGAGATTTCATTCAACATTTCTTAAACTTTTCTAATTTGTATATAACACACTTAAATTACTTAACAAGAGAAACAGATAGAGAGAGAGAGTAGAGAGACAGAGAGAGTAGAGAGACAGAGAGAGAGAGCGAGAGAGAGACACAGAGAAATAGATAGGGGTGTTAAAACAGCAAAGATTAAAATAAAAAACACGTAAAAAGTTAATAATAATGGTATAGTAGCAGCGACTGGGTTTCCAGGGAACATTCATTAACGATTCAGAAATATATACGTATGCAGTTGTGACTTGTAGGGTCACATTAAGGTCATCAGACAGACGAGAGCACAGTGCCATTAGCAATTTAAAGAGAGATCACTCTAAGGAGCTTGAGGCTTGATTTATTGATGATATTATTGTATAGGACTAAAGGAGACGTTAATTGTCTGAAGGATATGCATGGGTTTCATTTTTTGGCTCAGTATTGAGATCTTCACCTCGACTGTTTCCAGATATATAGGATATGGATTGTTAGACTTTTTTCAGGGATTATTATGGAAAAGATTGCTCCTTATATATCCCTCTGGTTATCTAATGTAAAATAAAATGAGAACTATATAGACCTTCAGCATCAACTGGATGGACAATTGTTGCTGAAGAACACAATATATATGATCATACATAAGAGCACACTGACTGACAAGATATATATATATATAAAGTATCGAAATTTCATAGATAAGAGAACACGACACATGACAGATCACTGTATTCAGAGATCCTAAATGCAAGCAAGTAAACATTGACAGTCAGAATGACAAGTGCAGGACCCTTGGGAACTGTAGCGTGCCATCATCATGAAATAACAACAGAGCATTCCATCAACTGTGGTCCATTCCATGCCTTTTTTTGTATTTTTAATGTCAGAGCACAGTGCGGAACGGAAGACTGAGCCCTTGATTGGACACACCATACTTGCCTTTCATATTTTGGCCGCTACTAGAGCCTCCACGACTCCCATCGTTAAGTCCTATGGGTGCTGACCCCAAGTCCTCAAGCAACCTCCGTGACCTCGTCGGCATGTCAGGTAAAATAGGCATAGCAGCTGGGGCCCCCAGCTCACTACCCATGCTCTCGCTGTCTGTGGCCATTGGGGACATTTCTCCTAGTCTCTCATAATATAACTCATCACTACGAAATGTTGAGGCTATTCTTTCGATGCTTCTATCTTCTTCACTTGCACTTGGACTGATCACATTACCACTGAAGCCGCCATGATGATGATGTCCATGTTGATATCGACCCATCCCACCACCTCCTCCTGAGTACATTAGAGATCTTCCATAGCTGGTGGTGGGTCCTTCATATCGACTATACTGATCTCGAATTAACTGATCAACGGATTTTAACACACTATGTCTTTCAAGATCAGCCCCATCACGATACCGAGATAATTCGCTGTAATTTCCCCCCCGTTCTTGCATCTGTTGACGACGTCTTGCAATTTCAGCCTTGATACGAGCTTTTTTCTCTTCTCTGCTCATTAAATCTTCCTCTTCCTCTTCTTCTTCTTCACTGACGTAGGGCGATGGATGCCATGAACGAGACTTCCTGTGCTTACGAACCTGATGTCTTCGTTCTCGATTTGTAGAGGTCAGACGGGAAGTTGTAAGGGACGCTTCCCCCTCACTGTTCCTTCGAGATAAAAAACGAGATGCGACATGAGATCTGAATTGCTCATCTTCACTGCCTGCCCCCATACTATTAATTGCGGTTTCTCGGAGAACTCCACCAGCAGCAGCCCAAGAGGAAGTCAAGTAGGATTGTGAATGATCCCAATCAAACTGGGGTTGGATATTTGACTGATGATGAAGAAGGGCGCTGTCTTCCAAGGACTCATACTCATAGGACTTGTACGGTGGTCTCAGTAAGTCGGCCGATATCTGGAAGAATAGGGAAATCGGTGGTAATTAGAAACAACTTGAGGGAGGATCAAGTGCAGGGGGTAGTGAAACAAAACACAGTAACACAAAATAAAAAAGGGCACAGACAGACACAAATACAAACACAGGAGGAGCTCATACTCGATCAAAATCCTGGAGTTCACTGTCCCCGTCTTCTTGAATAGGCGAGAAGGGAAGGGAAAGTTTAGGATCAGATAATTGTCTCCGATGCCCCTTCAGTTTCCGACTCAGGAGTGGACTTGCCCCAGCTGATCTCGATATGCCCACATTCCTAGATAGGTCCGCTCTGCATCACCAACCCACCATATAATCATATTATTAGCAAAAATAGGGCCCTCCTCCTCCAACAACACAACAAGTCTGTGCGTGCTATGTGCTGTGAGTGTGTGCCTGTGCCACTTGTTTTGACCTCCCACTAAAGAGTAGTAAAATAGAGTAGAATTGCCAAAATCTCAAATACCTTGACCTCAATCCATCAGTCCCTGCACGACCTGTTGCAGCGTCGGCTCGAGCTCCCAACTCCAGGTCTCTTTCTCGTAATAGCTCTAGCCGGCGTCTTTCCTCTGATAATAGATGTCTTCGCTCTTCCTGTAACTGTTCCCTTAGTGTCATCATATACGATGGCAAGTGAGATCCTGCGTTTAAACTAGAATCTCTTAGGCTTCCTATTCCAGACAATCCACTTAATCCACTTAGGTCAGAGTCTGTTGGACCTGTTCCCTTGTTTAGAAGGTGTCTCAGGTCAGGGGGCAAACATGCAGCTAATTCAGCCAAGTTGGCGTTCCAACTTTCTTGCGCTGCTTTATGGCTTGGGTATAGTCCGGACAAAACATTTGTAGTTGAAGTCAAGTCCGTCGAATACCCAGATCTCATACCGGGGAATGTTGAGGACGTAGAAAAGAGGCTGCTACTAAGAGGATAGCCCACATCGGGCTTTCCCCCTGTGCTACTTACTACACTGGATGCTGAAAATCAGTACATTCCCATCAGTGACATTTTTCAAGAAACTTTATACATATTAAATTTGTTAGATCATACCTTGCAACAATCCAAGAGCTGAACCAGGCCGAGGTATAGGGTCAGAAGCACTCATAGATATCTTTCTTAGATTGCTTTCACTGGCACTTGGTCTGGATAGGCTGAGACTTGAGAATGGATATGACCTACCAGGCACTGTTCCATCCGTAGACGACATTCTTAAAGGAGATAACGATCTGCATTAGAAAACAAATATTAAGTTACATCTGATAACGTGCACATTTAAATGAGTGGAAGCAGCCAGCGAACCTTACAACCAAAACTTGAATTTTCCTAAAATTAACTGATAAAATAATAAAACCCGCTTTTCACGTGATTTGAACTTTCACTTGTAGCTTTCTCCCATATTATATATTATAAATTTTAAACCCCTAAGACTCGAAAATGGCTTAACCCGTATTGAAATAGTCTGCTCATACAAGATAAACCCAGTTTACCCGACTGTGAGGCATAGGCATACAATTTCGATGACTATGGGAGGAAATTAAATTTTAAAACGTTTCAAGTTTTCAGAATCTACATTTGATTATAAAAATACACTTTCTAGTTCTTTTGTAGTTTATTAGTTTTCAAATTTAGCATATATATTTAGTAAATGGGAGAAAGTTACAAGTGAAAGTTTACGGTAACGCGGTATTTATCGTCACTAAAAAATATGGAAAGTCGCAAAACAATATGAAAAGTTTGTAACTAAAATACTTACTTCGGCATTTCCATAATGTAATTAAGACTTAATTTTGTCAACGAAGTACTTGTTCAATTGTCTAAGATCTTTTGTAAAGAATGTGGAGATGCACTTGTGACTTTCACCTCTTGCTTTCTCCCATGCACCCCAATTCTAAATTTAAAATGAGTAAGGCTCCTGCAATATTATAGGTGAAAGGGATGTTTTTGAGTTATAATCAAGATGGACAGCGTGCAAAAATAATGTACACAGACCTATCCTCCATCAACAGCAATTCCAAACCATTAGGGCAAATGGGAGAAAGTTACGAGTGAAATATTTTATAAAAATTTGGTTTTAAGGGCTTGTAAAGTAAAAGTTTAAAGACTGAATAATAATTCTAAGAAAAATCAATGGATATTTGGTGAGGAAAGCTGTTTCTCACTCTTAGTTTGAGTTTGATGTTCAAATTATAAACTGATACCTGAACTGTTCCTGAGATCTCTGTCTATCGCGTTTTTTTGTGGAAGGCAAAGGAGCTGCCTCCTGGTCTGGAGGAAGACATGGCAACTTCCGTCTCATTCTAAGGGATTTCTGGGAATCGGTCTCACTCATGGTATCAGAAGAATCGCCACCCCCCGGCGGCTCACGTCCACTGCGAGGCGTTCCGACAGGAGTCCCTATTGGAGTACCCAGTGGTGTCACTGGTCATGAGAAAATGTACATTTAAATATAGCATGCAAATACTCACATCCACCACCAAACCCTTGTGAAGCTCCATGAGTACCTGCCATGGGCTGCTGAATTAATTGCGTTCCCAATATCGTAGGACCACCTCCAATAAATGTTCCTAAACTAGTGACTACAGCTGGTGTAAGAGCACCTATGGCCATTCCACTTGGTGTGACTGCCAACCCTTGTCCACCTATTAAAACAGTAGATTGTTGTCCATCTCGCCTCAAATCTCCAGAGCCCGATGTAAAGTGCCCTCCACGACTTCTCTTCTTCATATGTTGTTGTTGATGTTGCATGGCCATTTGCTGTTGGTACATATGCGCTTGGGCCGGACTCAACGCTCCTGTATTAAATCAACAGAAGAGCTCTTTGATGAATCTCTTGAACAATGACTTCTGTCCAAAGACTATATACACAGCTTTGACATGTAAATTTATAGATATTTTAATGAGTTATGTGTGTTAGCCATTGTGATAATAATACGAACGTATTAAAAAGCCAAGCACTTTTGTTCTTTTCTCAGCAAGGATACACCAAGGGAATTACAAATGAACTCTCAATGATGTATACCTTGTTAAGGGCAACCCTGTCAGGCTTTAAAATGCATGAATCGTACCTATCACTCCGACTCCAACGTTACCCGCTTGCTGCTGCATTTGCGCCATAACTTGATAGGGCTGTTGAGAGGCCAACGCGGCATTCATGTATTGCTGTGATGAAGTCTGCAGTGTCTGCTGAGCTTGGCTTCCAGCACCATATTGTAGGGCTTGTGACCCCAGTTGGGTTTGTAACCCAGACTGGGATGACTGTGGCAAATATGATAACTGCTGATTCGGCCGTTGATAAGAATCGTGCAGTGAGACAAAGGCAGAGTGCTGGTGGGAAAGTTGTTGAGGCATACTTGTGGGAACCTGCTGCTGCTGGTACTGATCATACGGGGAAAGCGGCTGCATCTGCCCAACCATCCCGGGTCCAATACCACTTTGTGCAATTGGGAATGACAACGATTTATCCTCAGACGGTGATGGTCTCGGTGATGTACTCCCCAACCCTACAAATTGTAATCAAAAGCATGCAGACCAAGCAAAGGTGCTGGAATGTGAACTCTCTCGCCAAAATATTCTGCACAAAAAAGACTTACCCAAAGCTCTGCTGAAATCGGCTAGGAGTCCACTGATTGATTTAGCACCAGGACCAGCCTGTGAAGTGTTCACTATGGGGACAGTTCCTTGTCCAGGCACGCTGGTGGCAACACCCATTTGCTGAACTCCCCCGGCCCCTTGTTGGTGATATTGCTGTTGTTGCATTAAGTTCATAGCTTGTTGATACTGGTCTTGTTGCTGGGTTGAGGTCGTTCCTACTTGTTGACTTGTTGGTTGCGTTTGCGAGTATGGGGAGATGGACGTTGGAACAAAGCGATTTGACTGGTCATACAACTGTTGACTTTGATCTGTGCCCTGCTGCTGCTGCTGTTGCCAATTTTGCTGCTGAGCAAGTTGCTGCGCCTGCGCTTGTTGAGCTTGCAGCTGCTGCAACTGTTGACTTTGCATCGTCGTCGTTTGACCAGGGATTTGGGACTGTTGGCTACCCAACGTATGATTTTGCAGTTGGATTTGTTGATTTTGGACTTGTTGTGCTTGGCTTTGGATTTGACTTGGAAAGGACTGACTCTGTGCATGTGTACTGGTTTGCATTTGCTGATTTGATAACTGCTGGCTTTGTTGAAAAGACTGTTGCGCTGTTTGCATCTGCTGAGATGGAATAGGTTGGTTTTGTTGGGTTTGGAATGGTGTCTGTTGCTGAGATGGGACTTGGGACATTGTCTGTTGCGGCTGAAAAGCTTGCGAAGTTGAGGCTGGTTGAAACTGTTGTTGTTGTTGTTGGGTCACCTGAGATTGGCCAGTGGAAGTGGGGACTTGGGAATACGTATTTGTAGGCTGCTGCTGATATGATTGCATAATATTTGCAGAGTTCTGATCAGTAGTAGATACAGATACGCCACTTGTTGGACCCATCATTGTATTAACACCAGTCATGTTGTTCCATTCACTTACATTGACTCCAACTCCTTGAGTGTCCCCTCCAGTTTGCCCTAGAAGCTATACATAGGAGAAAACATGAGGACACATCCTTATCGATTTCTTTGAACCCAAAAGAGCATGTTTTAATATATCTATCTCTCTCTCCTTGGTACTTTCTCTAGAATATCTTTTAGGTACTATATGATATAAGAAGGAACAAGAACAGAGAGGTAGTCATAAAATGAGAACGGGTTTTTTTCTCTCTAAAGAGTATGATAAGAACTTTCACTATGTGCCTACCTGCTGAGGCTGTTGCGTTGAGCGTTGCATCATATCAATTTGCTGCTGAAGATGAGATTCAGATCCAGCCACCGTTGAGCTGAACATACTCTGTTGGGGCTGTTGGCTAAGCGTTGTAGAACTGGTTGTTACACCCATCATGGCACTCTGTTGGCTTGAGGTAGGGATACCCATCGAAGTGGCTACAATACCTTGTTGACTCATCCCTTGATTGTCCATGCCACCAAGCACCGACTGACTCACAGCTTGAGTATTCACATTATTATTATTTGCGTAAATATTGCCTTGCTGATCCATCGGCTGACCCATTGACATGTCCATCTGGGGTTGAGTAGAAGGCAATCTATTGTCTAAGGAACGTTGTGGTCGAAGCTGAGGTCGAAGTGGCTGTCGTGGGTCGGGTGCAAGCCCAGGTAACATTTCTTGTCCAACTAAACGTCGACGGGGACTGCCCATATCACCTGGAATCGATGTTGGTTGAATTCCTGTGCAAAATCCCCAAGTATTATTTAAAATGGTCAATGCACATATGGGGGCCCTAGGTACAAACCGGTGCCTTAATTACTTATATATCATCTCATGCAATCTGTGTGCCTAGCATTATTACAAATGTATGACTACAAAAGATATTTACAAATGAAAGTAACTCTATATAGGTATCATTACTACAATCTAGCATAACCAATTTCATTATATAGAATGTTTTGTTGAACAAAGACTGTTGTCGTGTCCTAGAATGACATGTAACTCTTATTGTCTCTTGATGATTTATGAGAGTAAAACACTTAAGAGCTGGTGTGAATTTTGCTAATGTGATGTCTGTATAGATATACACTTGTATTGTAAAGTATATAATATTATTGCGTTATTCTACCCGATGGCCTATTGTCCCATGAGTTCAGTTCGTATTCAAAGGTCTATACAATGATGGTTTTTTTAATTCTACTCAAAGACATAATATAGAAGGTGAATATAATCTATAGTCTAAGTTGAAAGTGAGTTCCATTTCTGTCTATCGTAATTGTATTAGGAGAAAATGTTCTGGTAGAAAAGAACAAAGATGATGATGACAAGGTGAGCAGAATGGACGAGGGGGGAACAGATAGATGAAAGTAGAAAACACAATTTCATCAGTTTGCTCAAAGGGAAGAAAGGAATGGAAAAGTTAGGAGAGGGGCGTTTTGACGGTATCTCCAGAAATAAAAATGACAGCACGGGTGCGAGGTCAGGGAGCAGAAACATCAATATAATAATAATAATAATAATAATAATAATAAATATATATGGGGAATGGGTTTGTTGGGGAAAGCATACTTTCTCCACATGAGAAGCGAAAGCCTTAGAAGCAAAGCATCGGCATCAAGAGTAATTCATATATACAGAGAGAAAAATCTAAGGTAGACAGGTAGGTTTCTAATAATAAGAAAAAACAACGTCACAAACTATGCTACCAATTGCAAGTCTAATAATAAAAACTTCAGAGTTTTTCTTTTTTTAGCTTAAACGATTTTCTTTTTACTAAATAAAAGAATAAGTAATAAAAAATAGTATTTTTATATTTTAAACATGAAAAGAGTCTTGATTCATTTTAGAGGATGTTGATGGTCCAGCCCTTTTCTTTTCCCTGGATTTCATTATCTGTCTCCTTTGTAGTTTAATTTCACATCTTACCTCATCAGTTTCCATTTTTCTACACAGGTCATGGGACTCTTCCAGTGTGCTCTTTGTCACCATACACAATCTGTACCTAATTCAGTGAGCAATGAATTGTAAATTGCACTCCTCACATCATTCTCTATACGAGATGGTACATGACCGCAACCTGAAACTGCTTTAAATGCAGCAATACGTTATATAACATATAATATTACAATAGTTAATATAGATTCCTTCTTCCTCTCTTTTTACAAAAGGGCAATGATGGGTTCGTATTTTTTGGAGTAAAATGAGCTTTTGACTATAGGTTGTACGTTCACACGCAACACGGGTGGATAAGTAAATTACCTATTGCTGAAATAGCTTGGAAACTTGAGAGAAAGTAATAATATTATAGAACTCATTAATTATTAGTTGGACGATTCACAGGGAGATAAAAAGACGGGGTAGACGAGAGAGAAAGGTACGATACGATAAAGTACGACATGGTTTTGGTTGGTTGGTGGTGGTGGTAGTCAATATACATTGCATTTTGCATTGTGGGCACAGTGGCTGGGCTCTAAAATATCATCTCACAAATACCAGAGTTTTTCCACCGGAAAAGATGCAAATCTGCACACAGCGAGAGTATTATTTCATGCAATGAAATCATTATGATGAAATTACCGTATAAACGATTTCGTTTCAAACGCTTTTGAATTCAAAGGTTTTTTTTTGCCAAGAGTTGAGAGAGTTGCTTTGGTAGTAGAGAGGGCCAGCATTTCAAATAAAAGTAAAAACACTACTGAATAACAATAATAATAACATAGGTAATAATATATATAGTTAGCATCACTGAATTTATCAGTGGATTGTTGAATATAAATGCATAGAGCTTTGTTTCTACTACGTTCGACTATACGTAAGTAAGTAATAATTATAAATCATAATAACAATCATAATATAATATAATAAATGAAAGAGGTGTGCCAGTCCAGTCAGTCAAGCTGGAGTGAGCATGCAGCTCACAGAAAGCAACAATGTTGTCACAATACGCACAACATCATCATGGCTGCCACAGAGAAAGGAAACTAAAAATATTATTGTAACAGAGAAAGGAAAAAAATGAGGAATATCATGGAGGGTAGGTTTTGGTTACTTAGTAGTGGTCGGTGGGGGTACCGATGGAATAAAAATGAGACTGTGTTTTAGGAACCGGAAGATGAGATGGTTGGGTTTGCTACAATGCTACTGCTGGATTTACTGGTTGGTGTTGGTTGGTTAGTTAGTTTGGTGGTGAAAGTAAAGGGAAAGTCGACAGACAGACAGGGAGACACGGCGGGCTGATCACTCCGACCGCAAACCCTTTCTTCCTTCGTGATAAAAAAACATGTTCCTATATTTACACGCCCTGCCCTGTCTTTATGTTTTTTAACAATTATTTTACATACTTTGTTCTAACCCACTGAACAAGAAGATTATTCTCTGTATAGTTTGTGTTCAATGTTTTTTGTTTTCTAACCGCTTCTCATGGACTGATCCACCTACACAAGAGTAGTAAGTAGCCTTTCCCTACTTTCAGAGTTTGGTTCGCATGATAATCATCATGATAAGGCATATATATATATATATATATATATATAAAGTGGGAGAAAATAAGGACAAGTGGAAAGATGAGAGGATGTTTAGGCTGCGAGTAGGAAGAATGTACGAAATTGAGCCAATTTTTGCACACATACATATATATTTTGCTTTGCTTAGAGGAAGTTAGTTTTGCAAGATGGTGAAGAGATTAATTCATTCCTTGATTCATTTCGCTTTCTCTTTATCAAGGTTTGTACATCTATTAGTTAGAAAGTCAGATTAAATAAGAAGCTAGCTGTTTTTTTCAAAGATAGAGTTCATGAGGCCAATCAGTCAAACAAAAGGCTAGCATGCTTGATCGGCTGGAAAAACTCTGGAGAATCTGATTGAAAGTCATGGGCCGAGCAGGACGTAAACATAGAGCATTTATTACTATGAGAGCTTAAGGTATAAGGAAGCAACAGAATAATACTCATCATATAAAAGTTACCTACACTACAGAGACCCTTTTTTATTTCGTTGTTGTTCGTAAACTCAGAGAGTTTTCAAAATATTATTATGGCTTCTCAACAATTTCGCTTTGTGCTTTGAACAGGGAAAAAGTTGTTCGCTTTCTCCTTGTTCACAACTTCTAAGGAAATATTAAATTAGTTAACTTTTTCAAAGAGTCAAAGTGAAATTAAACTGCCAATCATATGAATGCTTCACCTACATAAA
>JAQFYJ010000113.1:0-20414 GCA_034694685.1 Isotoma anglicana | reverse complement strand
GTAAAAAAACCGATCTCGATCACTCCTTTCTTTTTTATAAAGTAAAAAAACCGTTCACCGATCTCGCCGTTCACCTACTTTTTTTCCAAAAATCACTCCCTATCACTCAGAACGGACCGTTCGTGAGTGATAGTGCCCAACTCTGGTGATCGGAGTGATTGGTCCAAATTTTTATAGAGAAAGGGAGTGATTGGTCACTACGTTTGCCCAACTCTGATAAACATTGGAAGGAAAACATCCTCTTCTGACTCATTTCAATTCTCAAGAATTCCTCAGGGTCGGTTCACAAACCTCTGCTGTCCTAAATAAATACCCAACTCAAATTAACTCCTCGTGCCTATATAGTAAATCATTTAGTGTGGAATTCAACTCTGTAACGTTTAAACAGTTTGGGGAAAGAAAGTGTGATGCATTTGATTAATGTCCAGTCCAGTCCTTGTTCACTGTAATGTGTGTAAATGAGGTTGAATAAGTGGATGAGATTTGTGGTCCGTCCACCACCAGATGCGTAATAAGTTGAGAAGAGTAGAGTAGTGTGATCTCACCTTTGTACATTTCCAGTGGAACTTGCCCAGGTTCACACAATAAACGGCTATATTACATTAATTATTTATACTGAATCAGAGAGTCTTCTAGTCTACAGCAAACCTTTTCTTCTCCTTCACAAAGAAGAATCAAAGAATCTTCTGCATTTCCTGGAGTCAGGAATTATCCACTTCTTTTTACCTAGATTTCTCTTGTTTAAAGTAAAAGGATCATAATTTGGGGCTATATAGAAGTTATAGTGTATTGAGAGGAGAGAGCCCTTGGTCCTTTATCCATTCTATATTCTGTATAGAGATAGAGTGGCAGGCAGGCAGGTTGTGAATCTGCGTCCATTATCGCATCTCTTCTTCTTGACCAAAAATAAGAAGAGAGATTTATTGCCTCATCTCTTCAAAGAACTCTGACTCAACAGAGCGTCTTTTCAGTTTAATTATAACTTACATTAAATAAGGAATAATATGGGAGTTAGCAGACTAGAACTGTGGGAGAGTGAGTGGGCGCTGCCGACGCTGATTCCTCTTCTAGTCATCGCCCTCGCTGCCATCGTAAGTCTAATCAAACCCAAAACTGTTTTGTGTTCTTTAAATTTTAATTCTATTTCAAATGTATGTAAAATAAAAATGGTCCCTCTTGGGTTTTCAGATGTTGATTGTGTGGCGACGAGGAGGATTTCTATTCAGAGGCAGTTCAGAGCACCCCCACCAGGGTGAAGTTTATTCCACATTCCTCCCCCCAATTATCGGTATGTTACACCCCTATCCACATCTTGGTTTATTAATTTTTATCATCTATCCTCATCAGAGCTTGTTAATCCAACAAAATTTCGGCTAGGGTTAAGGATTAAGGATTAATTTTTCAAAAATCGGGATTAAGATTAAGGATTAGGATTAACTAACTATTGGGATTAATTTTAATTGGGATTAATTTATTTTTTGAGATGCGTTGGGATTAAGAATTAATTAGCTAAAATTTTGTTACCGGGATTAAGGATTAATTTTTCAAAAATCGGGATTAAGATTAATGATTAGGATTAACCAAATATTGGGATTAATTTTAATTGGGATTAATTTATTTTTTGAGATGCGTTGGGATTAAAGATTAATTAACTAAAATTTTGTAACCGGGATTAAAGATGAAAGATTGTTAATCCTTAATCCAGTTTTTAATACCGTTAATCCTTAATCCGGGATAAACAAGCTCTGATCCTCATATATATATATATATAATTCATGTTCTTGTGATTGTGCACAGGAGGTGTGATTCCCAAGGAAGAGACGTACATGGTGGCCCGGGACTGGAGACCCACACTGGGCACCTCCCGAGTGTACGCCCCTCTCTCCATCCCCATCCACGAGCCAACCCCCACAAGAAGTTGGAGTGAGATGGGAGGCTCAATCATCCACGCCCTGCCACCCCCCAAGAGTGGACCCCACGCCCCTGCTTTCTTTCTCTAAGGGGTCGGTGGTCACCCAGTCTGTGTAGTGTAGGCAGCCAGCCCCCCTCGTAAGGAGTGAATCAAGTGCCAACCTTGAAGATAAATCTTCTACAAGATCAAATATTTTCCACTGCTGTTATTTTTAAACCGTGTGTGTACAAAAACCTGATGATGACTGACTTTGAGCTCTGTTCCTCTGTCTTTAGGATGATGATGATGAGGAAATATCCTTCCCTTTATACTTAAACATTTGGAACAATTATGTACAGAATAGCATTTTTATTAGTTCATTGTGGCTCGTTTTTTTCTCAAAGGCTACACTTTGTGACTTAAACTTCCTCTCTGGATTTTAAATAAAAATGAACAAATCATTCCGTCCGACAAAATTCCACTGTGCAAATATTTTATTTCCTTTGAAAATTCCTCAAAAGTACAATGAAAAGAAACTCAGTAATTAAATAACTACTATTAAATATAAGTTAAATAAAAACACAATATTATTTTCATGAAGAAGAACAACTCATTTTCTACTCTTGTACTATTTGAAATTTGAAACCAAAACCTTGACAAATTAAATGCAGAAAAGTAAAAAGGATAGGAATCATTCCACAAGGGTTTTTATAACAGGCGATAAAACTTCAACAAATCATAAAAGTGTAAAAAAGAGGCAGAGCAAACCATTTAGAATTGTTTAAATCAAATTTATATGATCTTTTGAATCGATTTTGAACCGTTTGAATCAAATTGAAACAAACTTTAGAAAAAGCATTCAAAAATTTGATAAGAATTTCAAATTCGTTTCATAAGACGAGCGTTTAATTGTTAACTCATTTAGAAATGAATGAAATAAAATTAGAGAAACGTCAAAACCAAAACAATGGTCTCCCAATTCTCTGTCATGGATGAAAACAAGAAGTGCACCTCCCATAGAATCTATCGAAGCAGTTTCAAAGAATCTAGGATATTCAATTCAATACTTTATTAACGTGAAACAAATATAAATTATGTGTTACATATTGTTGTCAATACCAGCTCACGGTTACAAGAAAATAAAAGAAACAAAAATAATAATTGTTTTAGCATAATAATTCTAATAATTAATTTCGTCAAATTATGGAGCTACATAGATACCTAATTTATTATACGAAAACATTTTTTAACATGAGTTCTCTTAATTTGTAGTCGATCACGCCGGTGTGCTGAATATTCTTCATTTCAGTTGGTAATGCGTTCCAGGTAGACGAGAATTGGTAGACAAATGAACGTTGTCCAAAAATGGTCTTTAAGAAAGGGACAATTAAGTTATTTGTACTTCTGCTGGTTTCTCGTTCAGATGTAATTTTTTTCTTAAACTCTGGAAAGCACCGGGTCAGCGATGTATCATTCATAATATGCTTTTGAATAAATTCAAGTGAATACACCTCATATCGTTCAGCTGCACACTTAACCAATTTAACTTTTCTCAAATACATTTGACATTTCTTGTCTACGCTCGTATTTTTCAAGTAAAATTAGTTTAGCTGTTCTGAACATTATTTTATCAATTTTTCATACTACTGGGTAGGACAAAGATCTCCCCATACTGGAAAACAATAATCAAGTTTTGAGATAATTAACGATGTACAAAATATTTTAAGCCATTTTGTCCCAAAGTAATGTCTGTACCTGTTAATTAAGTACATTCTACCATTCATTTCATTACAAACTTTGTCCAAATGCTTAGAGCTATTCAAGTTTTCATCTAAAATAAGACCTAGGTACTTAAAATCTTGAACTCTTTCTAACTCTTTATCATTAATGCTTATTTTAACAGTATCATCGTTTTTTAAATTATTTGGCTTAAACATGATGGATTTAGTTTTTTCAATACTTATTTTCATGCCAGTTGTGATGCACCATTCATAAATACTTTTACAATCTTCATTCAATTTACGCTGAATTTCATGACAATCCTTACCACTAGTATAGAATACTATATCGTCAGCGTACATAACATACTTACTATGTTTGATAACATCTGATACATATCATTGATATAGATAGAAAAAAGAAGCCCCGATAAACTACTACCTTGGGCTGTTCCTCTTTCTAGTATTATTGGTTTTTACGAGAAATTTACTTTACGAAAAACTACTGTTCGTCTTGATTGCAAAATATGATTGAAACCATTTTAGACACTTATCATCTATCCCTAAACATTTCAGCTTATCAATCAGTCTTTCATGAATTAAACAATCAAAAGCACGCTCGTAATCTAAAAAAAACACATCCGGTTAACATTCTATCGTCACCAGCAAGTCTAATTGCGTTAGTAAATTTTAGAGTGGCACTAAGGGTTGATCTTTGTCTTCGAAAGCCATGTTGATTATCATTTAGTTTTTATAAATTTATCTGACAAATTGTGCGACCACTTACTTTCACCAAATAACGAGAAACTTGAAAAAAGTTAAAAGCGGCCCATTTACAATGGGCTTTTCCATTGAAGAACTCATTGGAAATTGTGATGGCTCTCCTCCAGTCTTTACATTTAAAAGTGTTGAAAGCCCCCCCCCCCCCAAAGACCCCTAAATTTAACATGGATGTGATAGTAAGGGGCGGAGCATGGGAGGGGCTTATTAGCATTACAGAGATAGGATATAAAGACGGATTCTAGGTAGACCCTTGGAAGGAGGCACTTGCCCTTTATTTAAATATTTCCTTTAATTGTTGAACAATTAGGTCTCTCATTTAATTAATGTGCTGATAAATAATAAGAAGAGTAACTGGTACGATTATGTGACAAAAATGAAGGGTGAATGGGCCATCTCTTTCCTTGGTCCTCTTCCCACCACCCAATTCCTGTGCGTTCACACCACACCATTATTTAGAATAAACTCTCATCCTAATTAATCAATGTGTAGTTTATATACAGTATGTAAATATAGTGCAAAGAATGAGTGAGTGCGTAAAGAGAGAGATGAAGGGCGTTCTCACGGTCCCTTCCCCACTCTCACCTGTGACTGTGCATGCACTCATTCAGTCAGTCTCTTTGTCTTTCCAATGGAGGTGAGTGATAGTCCACTTGTTCAATCAGATCACCAGCAGAACAAGTTCCATCTGTTTATTAAAGTGTCCAGCAGCAGACTAAAAAGATAGGCCCACATTAGAGGAAGATAAGAGTGCAGGGATGGGAGTGTTTTTGAACGAGTTTGGTCCCCTGGAGTACGCAATAGTTGGAAACGGAGCGCTTCTTCTTCTCCTCTTTATCATACTCGCATATACGGTACACTTTTAGACTCAAACACCCTTCAAAATATAACCTTAATCATAATCGAATATGAATCTGCATTTTTTCATTAAAGGATAAAATAAACAAATATGTATTAGCACTAGAAAACAGAGCTTATAACGGCCTTTAGGGAAACACATTTCAAATATTCAATTTCAACAAAGTGTATTTTGAAGATTTCATGAAACTTTGAAAGAGGACCGAATCTAAACTTTTAAATGAACAAAGAGTTAAGAGTTTTACGGGGGTTAATTGTAAGTTTACATACAACGACCGTGTGCCATCATTAAATCAGGATGAGGGTTTAAGAGTTCTTGTTATACAGTTGCCCCCCTCTAACCTAACAGAGATGGCAACTGCTGCGCCCCCCCTACCCTCATTTTATTCTCATGAATATTATCTTGGACATTTGTTCCAATACAAATGCGCTCGTTCCTGTTTCCGTTCAATTTTATTATCCTATATTATGTTATGCCCATTTTACATAGAAAGAGTTGTTCACAAAGAGCGTGTGTGCTGAATGTGAATGTTTCCCTTGATTTCAGATCCACCGTCTGCGACGAGTGTCGCTCGAGAAGAATCGTCTACGCCGTGCCAAAAGAGCCGAGGTCACTGGCCCCAGCCTCTCACTCACAGGTCATGAGAATTTCTCCACCCTCTGTGGTCTCAACTCTCAGCAAGGTTACACCCCCACGAATACTCCTTTTATAAAAAAAATTCGACCCTTTGGACCTTCGAACCTTTTTTTTCTTCGACCCTTTTTTTTAGAACCTTTTGTTTTTCGACGCTTCTCGTTTCGACCCTTTGGACCTTCGAACCTTTTTTTAGAACCTTTTGTTTTTCGACGCTTCTCGTTTCGACCCTTTGGACCTTTGAACCTTTTTTTTAGAACCTTTTGTTTTTTGACGCTTCTCGTTTCGACCCTTTGGACCTTAGAACCTTTTGTTTTTCGACGCTTCTCGTTTCGACCCTTTGGACCTTTGAACCTTTTGTTTTTCGACGCTTCTCGTTTCGACCCTTTGGACCTTTGAACCTTTTTTTTAGAACCTTTTGTTTTTCGACGCTTCTCGTTTCGACCCTTTGTCCGTACACCCTCTCTTATACGATTAAATTGATACTTGTAGGAAATATGGGGAACAACGTCGGAGGGACGCTCCAACATGCTCACAAAAAGTCCGTGCGCATCTCAGAGAAAGAGGGCGGCCCCCAATGGGCCCCACCACCACCACCACCCACTGGAGGGCCCTTTCTCCTGTCATCCCCTTCTACCGTAGCAGGGGCGTCACCCCTTTGGATTGCATACCCTCATGTGCAGGGTGCTCCGTACTTCCCTGGCAGCCACTTTGCCACGTTGAACATTCCCGTGAAGAAGGGCAAGGGTGGGAGGTGTCAAAGGGCGCACAGTTGTCGGGTGGGGCCCGTCCCACTCCACTCCACACCCCCTCACAACAACACTCAGAACAAAAAGTTGAACCTTGAGCAGTTCTATGGGAAATATTGAGTGGGTGGAGTGTCCACACCACACCCCCTTCTTGTCCCAGTTCCAACTGAATGCAACACTTCCTCCTCTACATTTTTTTTAATTTAATTCACAAAATAATCTATTTTTATATGAAAGTAATAAATGCGCTTGAAGCGTCCTTCTCACCATTATTATCAACTTTCATTTGTTTTTGGCACGCTGAAATTTTTGTATGTGTTTTGAGCATTTGTAGGGCTATGAAGATGGCCCCGTTGTATGTGACTGGCCCATTTATTAAGTTGCGAAAGCTGCTTTATGAGATCGATCTGTCTGTCCGTCCGTCCGTCACACCGATAACTTTCAAACGCTTGGAGATAATCGCGCGCGGTTTTTTGCGCTAGATTTCTCTGCTCGCAAAGACTTTTGGTATTGAAAATCAGCGCGCTGCGCAAGGTCATACTGATCGAAAAATAAGGTCAAAGGTCAAAAAAGGTCATTTTTCACATTTTATATCATAGGATAGCTCTGAAAAAGTAGATTAAAATATGAAATGATACTCATGTTCTATGATGACTCCTAAAGTCATAATAGAGGAGGTCAAAGGCCAAAAAGTTAAAATTCCAAATTTCGTATATTTAGTTAGATGTTCAAGTGTAGATCAAAATTAGGTACGGCACTTTAATTTTTGGTGACCTCTAAGGTCAAAAGTTCACAGTATCAAATTTTTCATTTTATATCGTAAAATTGTAGACATGTCTGTTGCTTTCGCTACTTTTCTATATTCCGTTTGATGTGGTTTATTTTTATTTTTATGCTCAAACAAAGAAAGTGCACAAGATAATTGAAAAAGTGAGATAATTTAATTTGACTAAATAAAAAGAGATGGATAAAGACTAGTATGGGGGGAGACAGGGGCGGCCTAGACCGTTTTGATACACTTGAATCTCGTGTGTTGAGGATCAGGAATCACGTGGAAATATTTCTTAAAGAAAGTCTGACCCTTTCGTCCCTCATAGTACTTGAGAACACGTGGCTCCTCCCAGTTAAGGTCAGGGGTCTCACAGGTCACTCGCACTGTGCCCACTTTACGTGACACCAAGTTCAGTCTCCCTGCTAGTCGCACCTACAACAACCAAACCACACCCACCCAAATATTTATCTTCTACTCTCAATTTATTAAGAATGTAGTAAAGGGTCCATTCATACATTGAGTCCAGGGTGGAACCAAAGTCTTGATTGTTTATGCACGAGAATGTCATTGGGGTAAGCACGTGAGCCATCACCCAGGTTCACCCCGTGGAAATTACCCTGCGCCCTCTTCGAGTTTCGATTTCCTCCGCCCGCTGCCTTCTTACTCGCCCATCTCACTGCCCCCAGGAACACTCCTCCTCCTACACAAATACAGACTTATAAATTATGAACGACCCTTTAAAATTAAAATTAAAAATAAAAATGAAATATTTTCTATTACACTTACCGTGTGTGTTGTGGGTGTGGTTGAGTAGTGATGAGAGAATGGAGGGGACTCCTCCCCCTATCAGCCGTCCGTTCATCCTCGACCTCCTCCCCCTTCAGTGAACTGTGCAGTCTAGAGTCACAACTTTCGAAATTGAATTGTTGAGCAGAGAAAAGTGGTTGAGTGAGATTAGCCGGAGATTTTAAATTTGGCGGGGAGAGAAAAAAGAGGGGCAATTTGAATTCACTTTGGTTTGGGCGTATCTCACTCATTCATTCATTCACAGCTGAAGAGACAAAAGAGAAAAACAACAAATTTGAATTATCATTTTTTGAAAGTTTCCCAGTGGTTTTTGAAATGGGCGCAGGCTATGTGGTGGGCTACACCGTGGGATACGTCTCCATCACCGCCGCTATCATCATCGGTACGTCCCTGCTCTCCCCCCACAACCTATTTATGTTTTTGCATAATTAAAATAATTAATTTTTTGTTATTCAGGGATTTGCTACACACTGACTGCACAAGGAGAACGAATCGATTTCGGATGGTACGACGCCCCACCCAATGCGCCCTTCGCACCCTTTTAATAATATCATGTATATGTGTTTAATTGTGTTTATTTGTGTAGGTTTTTGACGCAGACGTCGCCCCATATGTGGGCAGCAGTGGGCGCGGGGCTGTCAGTCGCCCTCTCGGTGGTCGGTGCCGCACTGTAAGTTACATTCATTTTAAATAAATTAAGAGGGTGTGGTGGGTGTGCCTAACACGTGGGTGTGGTTTGCAGGGGTATTCACACGACGGGAGTGTCAATCATAGGGGGAGGAGTGAAGGCGCCGCGGATAAAGACAAAGAATCTCATCTCTGTCATTTTCTGTGAGGCTGTCGCCATCTACGGTCTCATCACTGCCATCGTCCTCGCCGGAATGATCGAGGTAACAAGGTCAATAATGTCAAAGGTCATAATTTATAATAATAAATGCTAATGGGGGTGTGGTTGGTTGGTAGCCGTTCACAGGGACGCTAGCAGAGATGGACGCGTCAGTGCGAGAGAGAAACTGGATGTCTGGCTACTTGATGTTTGGGGCGGGACTCACCGTCGGCCTCGTCAACCTTTTCTGCGGAATGTGCGTGGGAATTGTGGGCTCCGGCGCCGCCCTCGCCGACGCCGCCAACCCAAACCTTTTCGTCAAAATTCTCATCGTCGAGATCTTCGGCTCGGCCATCGGACTCTTTGGACTCATCGTCGGCATCTACATGGTACATTATTTATACACGGCCCCCTCCTCCCACTCCCACTACTTATCTTTATCACTTATCTCTTTCTTTTTACAGACTTCAAAGGTGAAGATGGGCGACAAGGCCTAAGCGCCCCACCCACCCCCTTGATATCCAGATAAGAGACATTCCATAGAGGGCCACACCCCCTCCACGTGTAGTTGTTGTCTAGTCCTCCCCCTGTATCTACCCTTAACTAACTAGCTAGATTATCATTCTATTATTGTGATGTAATAAAGTGAAGAGCGGTCTCTGGCTCACAAAGGTCACAGGTCAAATCAATCTCAACCACACCCACTCTGTAATAATAAATACTTTATTGCGATTCACCGTTCATAAATGACGTGTCTATATAGAACCTCTGACATGATCTGTACTGTACACTAAACACAAATTATATAATATAGAATAAGAAGAGGGTGATTTATGGACGACCCTTGGTTGGACTATTTCTCTGGTTTTGGTTTGATATTCCTAAGAAGTGGGTCTTCTTCTTCTTCCTGTGTTGTTGTGGGTGTGGCTTCACCCTTGAGTTTCTCTTCGAATTTCTTAAACTCGGCATCAGCCACTTGTTCATGTTGAGGGATGATCTGCTCCACGGCCAGCACTTCCGGTACGTAAAACTGCAACATGTTTTGCACTCCGTTCTTGAGGGTGACCACTGAAGAGGGACATGAAGTACACGAACCCTGCATCAGTAGTTTCACAACTCCGTCCTTGAATGACTGTTTAAACAGACCACCACACCCACATAAACACACTTATATTCCTTCCTTATATTTATTATACAGGGTGTTTCAAAAAGACGTGACGTTCGGCCATAAGCACTCAATGTTAAAATAGCACATCTTTTTGAAACACCCTGTACTATGAGAGATTGACTAATAATAATAAAAAGGGCTGTTCACATACGACGAACTGGACGTCTCCTCCGTCCTCTTGGACAGTTGGACGAATGCGGGAGTCAAGGAGTTCTTTGATTAGCAAAACTGTCTCATCCTCCTCCTCATCTCCTTCCTCTAGAGAAATATATACAGACAAGGGCCATTCATAAATTATACACCTTTAACAATTTATTAAGTAGCGAAAGCTACTTTATGGGAATGGTCTGACTGTCTGTCTGTCCGTCTGTCACCCAATTTATCTCAGCAACGGATTGACCTTTTCACATGCAACTTTTTGCGTTGGAATCGTTTGGTCAATGTGACGTCTGGTATTGAAAATCAGCGCACTGGTCGCGCTTATGACCGCTTCAAAGCGCAGAGTACATAAAAATCATGTGATATATGATTTCATATCTACGAAATGACAGAACCTCAACTGTAACAACTGTTTTTGTCCTACAAGGTCAAGAAGGTCAAAGGTCAAATTTCAATTTTTATATATTTGGACGAGTAGATCGAAATGAGTTGTGACAAAAATTCGAAATACCGTTTCAAAATGTTCTACTCTTTAAAAACATTCAAATGAAATATAATTGAAAGATGGAGGTTTGGCTACTTGGTTACACCCGTACTTGAATGGTTTATTATTATAGACATGGGGGGGGATAGTTACGTTGGGTGGTGGAAGTGGCTTCGCCTTCCTTCACAGGATTAATGACGGGAAGTCCGGAAGCGAAAAAGTCCATGATCGTAGCGTATATTTCAGGTTTGAGTAGTTTCCAGTGAAACTCTTCGTCCACTCTCGTCACCGTGATAAAGTCAGGGGCGAAAAACACGCTTTTCACTCCCTCAACACGGAAGAGCATTTTGGCCAGGGTTGAGTTAGCTGCGGAGGCTGGGGTGGGAAAGTCTGCCGTCCCTCCTTCCTCAAGCACCGCCGTCCCTGGGTAGAACTTTAAACTGTTTGGGTTCGGTGTGTCCTGTGTTCGGATAAACATGGACCGTGCAGAGGGTGGACCACACCCCCTACTCAGCCATCCACTGAGCGAGGGGAACGCCCCCACCACCACTGGCCCCTTCTTCCTCCACCGCCCTTCCGCCCTTCTCGAGGTTATCAAGGGGCGGCACACGTTTAACACCACCGAACCACCTCCCACCCACTCTCTCCTGTAAAATTAACACAATTTACAAATTTAAAATAATTTCTTTAGAGCTGTTTAGAAATAGAGAAATTGTACCCATTTGAGGATAGTTTGGGAAGAAGCGTTCGCAGCGTCCTTGACATCCCCCTTTTGTAGTTTCTAGATAAGTGAGTGAGACTACCCTTTGACCTCGGACTGTTCGTGTGTGTGTCACTTGTTTTGGTTGATATAGTTGAGGTTGGTTTGAACTTGCCGCCTCTTCCCTCATTCGTCCACCCTCAAACGCGCCAAATAATTTCACCTCAATTTACACATTTTTCTCTCAATTGTTTACGCACGTGCTTTCACTTCTCCCAATTTCCAAGTGTGAATAATTGAAGTTTGTAGAACCCCCCCAGGTAGGAGGCACACCCCCAGACTGAAGAATGGCCACGAAGGAAGGACTGGGCGCACTGGCCACCCTCCAGTCAGCTTACTCAGACTCAGAAGAAGAAGAGGAAGAAGAGAGCAGGAGCCACCCCCACTGGGCAGTCAAAGGACCACAAAGGACTCCGTTAGATTTCAAAAGTGTGGGTGGAGGGGTCGAGGACGTCGAGATGGTTGCATTCGTGAGTAAAGGGGCGCTGGGTGCTCTGCCCCCTGGAAAAGACTACACCCAAGTGAGAATCAAAGAGGAGCCCCTCTCTTCCTCCTCCTCTGAGGGGGAGGAGTCAGACACGGCCGACTCTGACCCAGACTCAGCCTCCTCCTCCTCCCACAGGCCAATTGTTGACCTCCAAAGGTGACCCCCACTCCCCACCTCCTATACTATACATAAATAACGGTTGAATTCAACATCCTAATTTTGTATATATTCTGTCTTTGTTTAGTAGCAGTGGCGATGAGAGTGAAGAGGAGGGCGCACAACCACAGGGCGCAACCACACCCAACAAAAAGGAGAAAAAGAATAATGAAGGGGTGCGGGTAAAGGGTGAACTGACCTACGATGACCTTCCCCGTATAGAAGAACTCAAGATAAGCGTTGAGCACGAAAAGTGCGTTCCCATCGGAGTTATCAAAAGCTTTGTAGACCCTCTGGGTGAGTCACAAATCCCCCCTCATTAGTTATTTAAGGTCCACTCATAAACAATGTGTACGTGTTAATAATATTATTGTGTTTGTGCAGTGATAGTGGAGTCGTATGAGAAGATGCCGGCCCTGAACATTGACTCCGTCCTCTTCCTAGACGAAGGGGACCGCGCCCTTGGTCACGTGTTCGATGTGTTTGGTCGCGTGTCGCGCCCCTCCTACTGCGTCCGCTTCAACTCACTCGAACACATCAACGAGAAGAAAATCAAAGTAGGGGCCCAAGTGTACGCCGCCTATGAAACTGAATACGCCGGTACGCCCATTAATTAAGTAAACTCGTCTCCCTCTCTCTCATAATAATAAACGTTGTTTGTGACTATCCTTGTAGATTTGGTCCTGCCAGCGCAGATAGAAGCGATGAGGAGGGCGGGAAGGACAGACGCTTCCTGGGAACATGACCTCGAGCCCCCACCAGAGGTCATCGAGTTCTCTGATGATGAGGCGGAGCGAGCTGCCAAGCGAAAAGCTAAACGCAGAGGTACGCCACTTTCACTCCTTCCTTAGTCTGTGATTTATGAGTGGTCCCTTCATGGACTGTTCACAAACCATGGGGCGTATTCCACTATGTGATTAATGTGTGTTTGATTTGTATGTAGGGAGGAAGGGGAAAGGCGGGCCTGAAGAAGGAGGAGGAGCTGAAGGAGGTGAGCCACCCCCACAAGTGTACCTGCCCTCTGAAGTGCCCGGATTCCGACCGATGGCACGCCCTCACTACCGAAGCAGGGGCCGAGGCACACCCCCCAATTGGAATAGCCCACAGTACTACCCTCGTTATCAGGGACCACGCCCACCTCCTTATTACCAGGGTTGGGCGAGTTTTCAGGGTCAAGGGCCCCCACCTCCTCCTCCCCCTCAATTTCAGCCTGAATTCGTGGGAGGTGGAGCTCCTCCCCCAAGATTTGTGCACGGAGCGTACGAGGCTAGAGGGCGTGGGGGGTGGGGAAGAGGAAGGCCCCCTCCGCGATGGAACCACCCACCCAATTGGAGTGAACCTTCCCCCCCTGGGGTCTAACCACCCATTTATTTCCTCTAATATTTTTTAACCAGTTGACTATTGGAGAGAGAGAGAGATGTAAATAAAGAGACGCGTTTATTTTGTTTTATTATACACCCATACTTTTGTCTAACCACTCATTTATTAAGTAGCGATAGCTACTTTGTGGCACTGCTCTGTCCGTCTGTCTCTCCGTCCTTTCATGTTTAGAATTTTAACTGAAAATATATATTTATTTAA
Source organism: Isotoma anglicana (assembly GCA_034694685.1). Taxonomy (NCBI): domain Eukaryota; kingdom Metazoa; phylum Arthropoda; class Collembola; order Entomobryomorpha; family Isotomidae; genus Isotoma; species Isotoma anglicana. Next base: position 6,584 of record JAQFYJ010000113.1, on the reverse strand, counting down.
AGAATTTCTGTGTTCTCTCTGAATACCAATTATACAGAGAATACTCAATTCAAATTCTTTGGATTTTTTAACTTCATTTGAAAAACATGTTTTTAACGTTATAAATTCCAGATGAGTAAATATTTGATTATTTATTAGAAAAGTATAATCCTTAAAAGTACAAAATTTCCGAAATTTATATGAATATTTTTTTTAATTGTGACTTGCACAGGTGTTACGTTTTTTCAGACACACAAAATGGCTCCGAAAAATTGTAAACTTAAAATTGAAAAAAGATGATTGGGTTTTGTAGAATTTCAAAAATGAGGGTTTTTAAGAGTAAGCTAATCGGCCCATGCATGGTCTAATAATTCCCGTTTACCTTCCTTTACTTAAATAATTTGTCCAGATTTCCACTAATAATTTATCAGTTTTTATAGGATTTCTCATACCATTTAAATAACTGACTCATTTTTTTCTTCTCTATCGCATCGTAATTTATATCGTTTTATTAAATTTAATTTTCTCATGAGTTCATTATTTTTTAACTTAAACCAAGAAGAGTTTTTCGTACAGGTTTATCGTCACCTCTTCTATCTCATATGAGATGAAAAAGAACCCTTGTTGCAGGGACGTGAAAGGGCCCTCAGTTCCCCCAGTTTAATTCAGAGAACGTTTTAAATCTCAGGAGATGCACAGACAGATCAACCTGGCTTATAATGACTAATGGGGACAGGTGAGACAATCTCACCTTGCCTCTGTTTCTCTAAGCCTCAAGCTCAACAATATAATAAACCATTGTAAACATTTGTGTAAAAAAGGAGCGGAGCAAACCATTTTGAATCCTTTCATCCAATATGTACAGTTTGAATCGATTTTTTACCCTTTCAATCGAATTTGTATCGTTTAAATCGGATTTGTATCAAATTAAACCATTTTGGAAAAAAAATCAAAAAGTGGAATTTTTGCGCCAAAATTTTAAATTTTTTTAATTTACCCGTTTTTATATTTTTCATAGACCATATATACCAATTTTCGCGCCAATGGTGTAATATTTCAAATTTTTATTAACAGTTTTGTTTCACCCAAACCCTAAGCCTTTTGGCGATACCCCATTTGTCTATGTTACAAATGTTCAGGGGGTGTGCCTTAAAATGACCCCCCTGGGGAGTGGCAATACAGGGTCCATAATATGGGTTTTTTGGGGTCTCTATAGGTCATCAATAGAAAGCTGTGGTGGAGGAGAAACAATTTTAGAAAAAAATAGTTTTCCCTATCTTTAACATTGGGTGGAAAATTTGACCTTTTTATCGTGACCTTGGGGGTGGTCCTACAGGGCCCATCTCCGAACTCATGATAACTTTTGGGGTCTAGAACATGTGTACCAAGTTTCATCCTGATATGTCAAACCGTTCTCGAATAAAGTTGGAGACAGACAGACGGACGGACGGACAGACAGACAGACCATTGACATAAAGGAGCTTACCATCCTTAACAAGCTTATAGTGTATAGTGTGTGCATGCATTATAAAAGCGAGAATGTCTCTTTTCTATCTCTTCTAAACTAATAAGTATAAATATTGTCTAGGATGAACTGAGTTGGGTGGGGGGCTACAGATCATCATCACATTGTTAGCCAACTATCTACTCTATACTGCAACACTCTTGAGATAGAGGGGATTTTCCCCAACAATCACAGAGAGAGAGACTCACAACAATGAGTGGGCCAACCCCAAAATCAAATCAAACACACAAGTTGGTGGGGGGGGGGAAGGGGGGTCACAAAATCAATCCCTGATCATCATAGGAGACTAAGTAGTGTGGTGATGGTTGACTAGTAGTTTAGGGATTTTAGTTTGTCCCCAACCCCGACGGGCCTCTGTCTTCATCTCACCACTTGGCCTTATTATTATTATTATCTTCATTATTTACTCTCAGACAAACTTCTTCTTACTTTGTACTTATTTACATATTTATTTTTCAAATATTTTCAAATTTTTTATCTGCCTTAAAGTGACGGTTGAATCAACGATATAATACAGGGTCCAGTCAAAGTCATGTCTCATAACAACACAATTTGACATCTCTCTTATACCTGCATTATAGTGTGTGTGTGTGTGTGTTCAGTGGTGGGCTGTCCATAAACCCCGGTGACTATTTCCATTTCCAGTTACCAACTGTTTGGGTGTTGCAAAAATCCTGGATTGTTCAGCCGGATGTTTTGGGTTGGACGAACCAAATATTTCTGAGGCTCCGAGTGAATTTCGAGGGGATTTACGAGCCGGTAAATATCCAGCCCCTTTATTCCTTTATCCATAAAATAAATAGCAATTTATATTTTTACTCTATTATTCTCACATGATATTTATGAACATAGAGAGATTAAGTATTTTTATGAAATTTTGTTATTGCTGGTTGAGCACGTTTTGTGTTCTTTAGAAAAAGTGTGATTATCTTGTGATAGAGAACTAACAGGGTTAATCTCATGAGAGATGGAAATATTGTTGAATATTTGTGAACAGAACGCCGGTATGTGAGCAGAGTAAAGAGATGGAGATGTAGAAGAGAGAGATTGGTTGACGGAAGTGAAATCTCTTAAATTCCATATTTATACGACGAGGACGAGAGTATTTTTATTCTCTCCATATGCTCAACCACTTCCATCCATCTATTTTTATATGAGTTTCTAATCCTTTTTAAATGAGTCGTATTTCGTTGGATTTCCACCATGCATTTACCATCTGGACATTATTTCATTCCTCTGTTAAGTTACAACCTGCTGAGTGATGATAAGTTGACATTATTTTATTCTCATCTGTCTAAAACGCCACAAACGAGTTAAAGCCATTCTTATCTTCTTCTTAATTCTCATTGATCTGCTAACCAAATTAGTCCGTATGGTTTTAGATTAGACTTTGTCCAATACAGTCTTCAAATAAATTTAATTCAATTCCCAAATTTAATGGATTCCCGGCAGATCGAGTTAATGAACTTGAGTTAAGTCAAGGGTTTCAAATTAACCATCCCTGTAGGTATCTTATCAGAGTTTCATTCTTTTGGGAAAAAGAGATGGGATTTTTGACTTGAGTTTATGGCACAAGCCTCACACACTCATCCTTATCATTATCAAGAATTGCATAATAAACAGTGCCAAATCTATGTGATAATATATTAATAGGTGTATGGTGGGAGAGAGATTGAAAGAAAGGGCGTGAGAAGTGGACTGTGCGAATGCGACTTGCAAAAAGTGCAAGTAAGTTAACTCTCATGAAGTCATGATGATAAACCCATCTCTTTGACAATAAGAACAAGTTCATTTAAATAACGATGAGTGTATTAATTAATCCATTGCGTAATAATTAAAGACGAGGGATAATCTTAGCTACTCATCAGTCATTGTCAAGTTCTTGAATTCTCATGCGTTTATTTAATAAGGCACCTACAGAGCGAGTGTCTCAAGCTCACTTTTTTATGTAATTTGTACGTGTTTCACTCGAATCAGATAGGAACATATCAGTCTTTTTATAAACTCTAATTGAGATGATCTCTTCAAGGACTTGAAGGAATCTCTCTCATTTGGAAAAAGGGCCTGTCCCTTCAATTCTCCCATTTATTTTACATTTAAATAGTGTCAGAGTGCTTAGATGAGGTGCATCTATCCCATCCCATCTACATCGGTTTGAGTTGTCGTCACTCTACTTGGTAATTGAGTGCATTTACCTGCCTCGTGGATTGCGTAACAACAAGTTATGTATGTTTACTCTACATGCACATACACACACACTCCCAGCCAGTCATTTAAAAATCAAGAGGATAAAAAAGCAAACTTATTATTATTACATGGGAAAAATAATGTCTCAACAGTCTCACTCAGGTGAGGAGTGGAAAACACCCTTTTTATGAGTAGGACATGGATGGGGGGCGCCTTTTTTCTCACCCAGTTCAGGGCGTCCACCACCCAACTTATTTTTTACATCCCGTTCTCCATGAGAGCCATTTTTTGCCCTGGACACCCTGGGCTCGTCCTTGGGTGAGACTATATAGGGGGTTCCTTTGCATAAAGATGCTGAGAGAGGGATCTATTAGAGGACATCAAGAGGAGAGAGAGAGACAGACACATTTCATATTTAGATAAGTACCAAAGGCTGCTAAAGATAAGGGATTTAAATACATTGAGAATGTTAGGGGTATTCTCAATCATCTAGCTAGATGAGTTGAAAAAAGTGAAGGATAGGATGATATGCTCAGGCAGGTCTGATGAGATGGAGAAACAGAGACGCAGATTATAGTCTCTGACTTTAGTGAATAACTGAAAATACAGACGTTCTTTGGAGTTTTGTGGACTGGAACGATTTTAAAAGTGCAGGAATTTACAAATCTAATTGTCTTAAAGGAAAATATTTAATTCATTTCGCATATGAATATTAAACTTCACTTTCTGTCTACTTTAATCGATGAGATGAAATTATTATGTACACTGTTGTTGCCGGTGTTATTATAAGAAGCGGAGCTTCTTTATGCTTTCCACTGCGTCCATCTGTCTGTCTGTCCGTCCCACTTTATTCGAGAACGGTTTCACCTATCCCAATGAAAGTTGGTACACATGTTATGGACCCATAAAGTATTCATAAATTCGGAGATGGGCCCTCTAGGACCACCCCCAAGGTCACAATAAAAAGGTGAAATTTTACACCCAATGTTAAGGATAGGTTAGGATTTGTAAAAGCGTTTCTCCTCCACCACTTTTTTCTTTAGATGAACCCAATAAACCCGGAAACAATCTTAAGGCACACCCCTTGACATTTTTTAAAATAGGCAAATGGGCTATCGCCCAAAACCATTAGGATTTCCTAAAACAATTATGATAATTAAAATTTAAAATATTACACCATTGGCGCGATAATTCAAATTTAAACAATTATTTTCATCGGGCAGAGCCCTAATTATCACGAAACTACAATTTAAAAATCTAAAATTCCGGCGCGAAAATTAAAATTTTTAACTTTTTGTTTCTAAAATAATTTTGAATGAAACAAATTTTATTGAAAGAATAGAAAATGGGTTGAAACGATCGTTTTCATTAGTTTTTTATGAGTTTATATGGTTTGGTCCGCTTCTTTTTTACACTAATGTTTACAATTCTTCTTAGAGGCTCTGAGTTCTCATAATGTAGTAAGTTGAGTGTGTTGCACAGTGTGTCGCAATTTGTTGCACTATAAACTGCCATCGTGTTCGCCTCAGGCAAACAAAAGTCCTCATTCTACTCTGCTGTCATTGTTGTATGCGTCTCGACTAGTTGTTACTCTGACTGACTGCCCCCCTTCATAGCCCCCCACACACTCTATACGGGGGGTGATCAATAAATAATGCACACATTTTTTCCTTGGTATATTTCTATATTTCTTGTCGTGGAAAATTAGGAGACTGGAAAGTGGACTGACTCTGCACACATAACCGAGAAATTATAGTGGGGACAAAAAGGGCCACTTTTGTCTGAGTCTCCCTCCACCCCGTGCATATTTATGAGGGGAGAATATTATGAGACGTTTGAGTATGAACAGACCCACGGCCAGAGATATTTCTCCCATTGAAAAGAGGTCAGTCAACGAGAGATGAAGAAATTGTATTGAACAACTCCATAAAAAGACTCTCAATTCATCGTCTCTTTAATAAGATCTCATATCATTTGTCCTACTAGAAATTATATAGTGTTCCCCCCCCATTCAAAAGTAGTACTAAAAACAATATTCCCGGGTGCATTTCAATACTCCAATTTCCAATGTACAAATGATAAATGGGAATCAAATAAATCTCCATGAAGTTACATGAATTTGGAGGAATGGCGTTTATTTTACCCAAACATCTGGCTGTTCAAAATGAGACAGTGTATTCATAAACGTTGTTCCACATTTCTATGGAGTAGTTTATTTATCAGGGATATAATAGACTTCTCAATTGGTCATTTACAATTCACTCTGAAATGAGGGGGGAAGAAGGAAAAACTAATGTCCACTCTCATTAATTAATAAAGCATGTTTGTGTTCGGCCTTGCTGACTGAACACGCAGTTAAAATGTGATGATTTATGAACAGCCCGCGTACTAGTTTCTACACTACTTGTCATTGTCTGTCTATAGGATGACTGCGATGATAATCTCACTCTGATTGTGAGTAGGAATTATTCGTTCTTGGTTTTTGGCAAGTGGATGAGATTCGTTCTATCACGAGCTTCCCCAATAAAAAAGAGATAAAAATTAGAAATCGTTTGCTCCCCCCCCCACCTTCCCCTCCCCCCACAGGTGACAATATGGACTAGTTTTACGTTGCTATTCTCAGAGTATTTCCCCCTCATAAGCAGGCACAAGATTTTAGGCGTCTAAAATTAAACCCACCTAACAATCATAAAAATTGACATTTAAAATATACAAAAATAGCTGAGAACCTTTGAAATAAAGAGTGTAATGTTTGAAACACTCTCTTTTAATTATTTTAGCAATAATTTTCTAGTTTTTAGAATTAGCAAATGTAATTATTTCAAAATTGTCTTGTTCAAAAAACAAAAAGTTTTAAAATAAGTGAAAAGGGCTACCTCGAAATAGGCAAAGG
>JAQFYJ010000112.1:0-20437 GCA_034694685.1 Isotoma anglicana | reverse complement strand
AAAGTGAGGGAAAGTATATCGATGTAGTAGGCCAAGCTCGTAAATAGGATAAAGATTTTAAGGTCGAATTTTCACACCCACGCAATAAAAATTAACATTAAAGGGATATGCAATGGAGAGGTACTTGAGAGATAGACACCGAATTGAATGCGCATGGCTTTAGCAGCAAATGTTTAAAAATTTCAAAAAATTGAACGTTAATCATTTTAGTTGCTTTAGTTTTGAATTTGAAGGTGTTTTTGAAGCAAATAAAATAAATATATTTGGAATACTGAATACAAAAAATTGTTTTGCCGTCTTAAATTTAAAAAATGAAATTGCCTAAATCTAAGAATTGCTTGTAACAGAAAAGTAAAATTTGGTGAGTATACTTGTCTAGTAAGGTTTGATAGCAGAAAGGATTCAAGTTTCTTTGTCTCTCTCTACGGGATTTATTTTGTGAGATCTCTTCACGTTCTTTCTCGCTTTCTTCCACCAAACTTACTCTTTATATATTTAGCCATTCTCTTCTCCTGAATTCTCTTAGACTTCTTCAGCTAATAAGTATATATTCATTATTATTGCTTGGTCTTAAGTGAAAGCAGCCCCAACTATAGATATATGCAGATACGTATTTACTTTATTGCACAAAGCATTGAGACGATGGAGGCATAGAGTATAAGTAGGTAGAATGTAGTAGTAGTGTGTGCATGGCTAATGAGCTAATAGAACCTCGTCTGCTAATTAGGACGGTGATAGCTTTTGTGTCCCCAAGGAGTCCTCTTCACAAGTGACTCTCCCCTACAGTACAGTCCCTTAGAAATTGTATAGACTAAAAACCTTTGTATGCTATGTAGACATTGTACGAGTAAATTGTACTGTTTTGAAATAGGCCGCTCAAAAATTTTGGACGCTCTTTTTCCTTTCACGTTTTCTTGTGTATTAGGATTGGATAGAGGGTCATATTGGCTAACGGATTAGGAAATTAGCTACGGTCAAATATGTCTGCTTAAATTTGAATCAAATGTTTAGAACATGTTAGCGTCTAATTTCAATATAGGCAGGGCTACTTATTGCTTAATTTTCTTTGTTTGGGGCAGCGGTTTGATACTTTAAAGCGGCGCGTGGGTCATAAAACCCGGTAAATTTTAAATATTGCATTCGCAACACTCTGCCTTTAGGTAATTGATTTTTGATGGAATGCAGCGGAATGAATAAAATAAAATTGAAAATGAAAAACGCATTATTTTTGAACGGTTCGGAAATACAAGAAATCAGAGAGAAAATTCCAAAAGAGTCTAACTTTAGGTAGAAGAGACTCTTATGACTCGATTTGCACACACAATGCACAATGGCTTATCTTCCAATCTGCAATTTAGATCTTTACACTCCAATTCCCAACATTAATGAATTTAAACTCTTCACTCATCATCATCACAACCTATCAAGTATCAATAGGGACGAAAGTTAATTTTCCCTTAAGAAAAGTGTCCTTCTAACTACCGCTGATAAAACAACCCGTTCTTTCCCTACTTCGATTTTCTTAAGCGTTTTGTTTCACAGTTTTACACAAGAACAATTCCAACTGAAATGACAAAGACATCTTTCTTATCGATTTACAACCTACCACAAGTACGTAATTGTTTTAACGACCCAGTTACTTCTCACTGCACAATTACTGCTTTATTAAATTATTTTATTTTAGATTTTCAATTCAAAAGTTTCCTTTCATGAATATTAGAAATACAAAGTAAAATTAGTTTCGAGTTTTAACACAAAGCAATGAAGAATGTTTTAGAAATTATGTGACTAAATGTAGTTTTATGCAATAAAACTTTTAAGATAAACATAATATGAATGGTTTATTGCGTATTTTCAGTTTTTATATAGCCTGGAACTTCTTCTTAGCTTTAGGCAACCCGAGTTCTAGGTTATGCAAATATAATGCAATGCTAGATAAATATGACGTTCCAATGTCTAGGTAAGATACACCTGGTGCAACATACTTTATCTATAGAGTACGACAATATTTAAAGTCCAATTAATTAGGTTAGGGCCTATCTGAAAAATATTTGTCGTATGCATATTAGTGGAAAGATTTAGCCTATTTTACCTATTCTATTTTTTGTATTGAAGATTTTTGTCAGAATGAGTGCCAAAGTGTGAGTGAAAATTTTCGTCATTTTTATATCACATGACAGATAATTTGTTAGCACATCTCTCAAGATAAGTTTAAAAATCCCCTGAGGTTTGGGTCTAGACTGTGACAGAAGGGAAGTAATTTGAATTGTAGCCAGACTGACCAGACGGAGACTGGAAGGGAACCCTAGGGAATTTAAGTGTCCATCGAATTCCACGCACTGTTTGCAGTCAGACAAATACAAACAATACAGGAGTAGATTTGGTACGACTCGCACGCTCACAAAGCATCCGTAACTTTATTATAGTAAAAAGTATGTCTGTGTGTGCAGACTTTAGAGCTTGGTAGCGCAGACTAGTGAAAGTTAGATAGGGTTGTAAACGTAAATTGTTGGAAGAGTAAAGTACCTCGGAATGAAATGTTACATCCAATTATTACCCTGTGTGTTGTTCATCTAATGAAATATGATGGGTTGTGAAAATATGTGCAAAAGGAACAAAGTAAATAGACCAATGCATTAGAACATATGATAAAGTAGGTAGAAGTGGTTCTGATTCTGGTGAGTCTTGCACAAATTATGTGTCTCAAGTCTTCTCTGTGTGTTTACCACGTAGATCTTAGGTTTAGTTGGGAGGAGTTGCCATTCAAAGTATCAAAGCTCGCTTAAGATAAGGGCTATAGATGCATTTTTTAAAGTTTTGATAAGCCAATATTGTTTAGTACAGCTTTTAGCCCAGTTTTAAATAGTAAAACGAGGTGTGTACGAATATGAAGTTAAAAATCCCCGTTATTTTTGCACAATCAGTTCCCTGAGTAAAGTGGAGACACGTATAAAGTCATGAAAGTACATGAAATTCGTTGAGAGTCAGAAGAAAGATGTAACACTCTAAAAGTCTCGTTTCGGTGGCTTCACCGGCACAAAAAGGCCGAAAAAAGAAAGCTTATAAAAGGACAATGGGATGTTGCGGAGAATAAAAGCTTAGTTGTAATAATGCCCTGGTCATGTACTATATAGTAACAGTGGCAGTGGTGGTCTAGTTCTACTAGGAGTAACAACTACGCGGTTTACTATTTTTGTCCTTATCCTTGTATACATTTTATGTGATGAGATGACTATGATGTAATATTATAGGTCGTTCCCTTATTTTGCAGGCAAAATAGATAGTAGAGTAAAATGTTATGTAAGTTATAGAGCTAAAAGAGCAGCTCTAGAGTGATTTGATGGCTTTATATAATAATGTAATGCAATATTAGTCCTGTTGTTGTTGGTTTTTTGGGAATTAAATCCCTCGAGTGACACACAAAATGTCCTTCTTTGTTCATCTCAAATCCTCAAAAGCCACTCCGATTCTCTGCAACATTACATTTACTTGTCATGTCACACCCTCCCTCTAATATACCCTTGTGTAGGTGCACTCATGCACTCACTCACTATATCCACGCTATAACAAGCGTTAAAGGCTGCCTCTACGTTTATGAATGACATTGTAATACTACAAAGACTAAATTGGACTTAACAAGGTATCACTATGTGTGCTTCATTGATTGTTTCATTTGCTCGCATCAGACTTGTAATTCGGATATTTTGTTGAAATAAACTCCTTTTAAATCCTCCATGCAGCTATCGTGGGATTTACGATGTGTGGGTTTATTTTACGGGGGAGTGTTGGGTACGACTAGAGACGAAAATGATTAATGTTGATGTAAATTGAAAAGAATACGGAAATAAGTCATAAACTGTGCTTCTATTCATGTAATACTTTTATAAAACTGACATGAAGCACCTATGCAATAGCTTTATTGGAAATGCAATAAAAGTTTTCCTTTATCATAAAAATTGTAAGAGTAGTTGCTTTTTCCTTTTAAGTCATACACCGTGTCACCGCGGATATAACTAAACAATCAAATTAAATTTTAAATTAGAGTTGTAAGGTAACTTATAACAGAAGTATTGCAAATATTATTGTATTTAAAAAAATAACACTTTTTGCAATTTCTGGTGATTTCATAATGTTTAGGCAAAATATCCTGTTGTGTAAGAAAATCCACAATATTTGTCATAACAAATCCGACAGCTGATGCATTATCCTGGAATATGAGAGTGCACCCGACATGCGAGAAGACTAAGGAATTAAAATTATAAGTAAAATAAAGCTGGTCCATTTATTATGATTTTTATTTCTTTGTGACGAAATAAAGAAAGAATGCAGTGACTTTTCCCCCTTGGAAAGCCATTAAGAAAAAGGAGAAGGAAATGAGAGAAGAAATGTCACACCAACATAGAAGAGGGACACAACGTTAGAAAGTGTACTTCAATATTTCAGTTTATACTGCAAAGAGGTTAGAATTACTTTGTGTTACGAGGTATCTATATGGATTTTATTATTTTATATTACTTTAATAGTTATAATAATAATAATGCCTCGAGTATCATAAGCATATAATACACACAGAGAGAGAGAGAGAGAAAGTAACCAAGGGTTGGTGGTAATAGCCTTGTGGGAACTTACTTTTCGGAGCAACCATTATCATTTCCACTATCAACTATTATTACTATTATTATTATTCCCATTTCTATTTCTCCGATTGAAGAAATGGCCATTATGGAGCCCTTCCTTCTTATTCTTATACAACTTTTCTTCAAATCTTTGAAAACCTTTTCGCAGTGGACTGTCTATAAAGAATTCACTTCGTTTGAACATCTTTTTCAAATTCAATTATACATGAATTCCATATTCTAATAACTTTCACACATTATAGAAAGTGACTAGAAATGTATATATACATACAGAATTACGGAAAAATCCCTAATTAGGTATTTTGAGATTTTAAATCAGCTTTAACGGCTGTGAGTGAAAAAAGGAACGTCCTGGAAATTTATTAAAGTTAAAAAGGTTTAAATCGTTTTTTACATAACAAGGAAATTGATCTCTGTTTCTTAGGAAATTCGTTCCCAACTCTCTTATATAGATTTTCAACGCATTTTCCGCGACTTTTTTTCCTAGTTTCGCAAAAAAAATTCTTGTTATATTTGTCAGATGCAGTTACTGCTGTATTGTTCAATCCAGAGGAAAGTAGTCAAAATTAAAAAGGAACAAAAATCACAGAGGTTTATGAACAGGCATTGAAAGGCACTCTATAGAAAAGAGCATACGTAAGTGTTTAAATGTTATACAAGTTGTACTAGACTCGCTTCCTTCCTTCCGATTTCCCTTTGCTTTGAAGTAAAATGAAGAACTTAAGAATCCCCTCGTGACTTTTAAAGCAGACTACAACCAATAAATACTTACACAATTCACCACCGGTACATTAGAAGAATTAACAGGGACATTTAGTTATTATGTAATAATAATAATAATACCTTTTGTATTCTCTGCACCATTCATTGTCAAATCTTAATTATTCCATCAACCGTTCCTTCTTTTTGTTTTCCCTTCAAGTGCTCTCCGAGTGACAAGAAGGAGACACTGCATGCAGCCTTCCTTTCTTTTTTCCATAAAGAAATATATTATACGTATTTCTATTTTCATTACTTTCAATTCTTGACATTTAGAAATGTTGAAACTGCCCAGGGGTTTAAAATCGATTGGTAGTAAAGTAAGTTGAAAGTGAAAATGATGTATTTTCCCCTTCTCATAATTATTTGGGGAAAGTGTTTTGCAAGAGGTTGAAGTTGAAACGTTGAATAGTAAAATAACCAAACCAAACCAACGAAGGACAACGAACTTTCAATTAGACTGCTGCTGCACACATAATATGCATTCATGTAAAGGTTGTAAGGTACACGTGGACCCTTATGGGTCGTGGTTAGTAAATGGGCTCATTGAACCACTCTGAATAAATAGTGTTCCCTTTGAGGGGTAGAAATTTTGAGAAATAAGTTTGCACTTTTCTTTGACAAAAGAGAAAGAACAACTTTGAACTGGGAGTTTGGAGGGAAACAAACTCTGATTAGATTCGCAAGAATTTCTTCTGAAGGTTTCCCTTCTCTCTGGATGTGGTTAAGGTGAGTCACTCAGCCCTTGGAGACAGATGAGATACAAACAACTGAGCCAAGCGTTTCACTTCAGTAACTACTGTTCACTTCTCTTATACAAACTACCCTTGGATGTGTCCATAAATCAGATGCAGCGTTTAGATTAAGTGAAGAGGGGCTTTTAAGGTAGGGGAATCGCTTTGGCCAAACCGGATCAAGCGTCCGATAGATCAAACCCATACATGGCTGTCTTAACTTATAAAAAGCGCTTATTTACAGAGTAAACGGTCATTTGAACTAGATTGTGCTGATTTATAGACGATCCCCCTCCACCTACATCCTACGTAAACATAATTGGTTCGGTTGGTTAGGGTCTTTTTAAAAGGAAAAAAGTGCGAAAGATTTCACACGAATGGGTTGGTAGTTTTAGTACGCGTTTAGTTTCTAAGAAGAGAAAGAAAAAAGAGAGTGGGGAGTAGGATAATCAGTCTAAATAACACAATGGCTCGTTGCATCTTCTCATATTTCATAGACGCTGGATTGGCTCCGATTTACTTTGACTTGCAAGGTAAAACCTTCACATCTCAACCTCTTAACAGTGGAGGGTGGCCCACACTGGACTTTCGAGGGGAAGTTGTTCTAACAATAATATTAAAGTAAGTTTGTAGTTGTGGTGTGGTGAAAGACTTAAAATGTCTCAATATGGGATAACTTGAGAGATTACAACTTCCTACTTCCAAACGTTCTATTCCTATTCTAAGGGAATGGCTTCTAAAGAACAATTTACAAAAGGCTGGTGTGGTGTGGTGTGGCCAAGAGTTTCTATTTCTCTAATTTATGAAACACCGATTGCATTGGTGCGTTTTGATCTGTTACAGTTGAACTTTTACGTAATTGTATAAATGCACGCACAAACAAGCTTGAGAATGTGCAGTTTGTGTGTGCATTTCCACAATTTCAGTTCCCACGGACGGATGGTTCTCTTCAGAGAGAGAAATAATATTCTGGGTAATATATTACATTACATTAAAGGTAATCTATCCTCTTTCAAGGATTGTCACAAGCGGTTTCCAACCAAGGAGAAGAGGCGTAAGAGTATACAGCCTATAGTGTATATAGGTAGCATGTGGTCTTGGAGTGGGAGGAGTGCTTGGTAGAAGGAAGGAGTAGTGACTGGTCTGGTGTAATGGGCAAGGGGGTGTGGACCCTGACTGTCGTTTCCCCCTTAACCTAAGGGAAGAGCGAGTAATAATAATAATCCTCCTTTGCACACCAACACCACCAACAGTTGCACTAAATTATCTCTTTGTCCCTATTTCCTAACACTCATAAATCTAACCTCCCAAAATGTCACATTCATTTCGTCCTTGCACTTGTGACTCTCTCCCGGTGGAGATCCAACATCCAACAACGTATAAACATTACATCCTCGATATCCGATACCGGGTATTTCCCCGCTTTCCTTTTTACTACGTAAGAATCATTCAGAATTTATGTGGCGAGATGTACTCTTTGCCCTTTGCTTTAATTTTGGTATGAGTGCATTATAAGGGGTTCTTGAGACTGGAGTATTTTAACAGGCAAGTTTGGTTGATTTGGGGAAAGTTATCTAGAAATATATGAAACATTGTCCTGTGAAACTTGAGCAAATTGAACAAAGTTATTTATATGCCACCCCTCTGGATATATTATATTCTAGAAGAGTAAAAAGTACAACTACACAAAGATACGAGTTATCTGATACCATGCAGAGAGCTTGGTCGTTTCCGGCATGTCCAAATACCATAACAGAGTGAATCCAAGAATTAAAACGCCAGGGTTGCCTCCCATTTCTATCGCTACGGTTTCTAGGAAATGGTCTGGTCATTGGTTTGCATCTATTTATACAAACTAAGGTTGTTTAACTTTCAGTTTTATTCTGTAAAATAACACTATATGCAATTTATTAAAAAAAACTGATGAAATATGAAACCAAAATCATAATTCAAATTTTAAACTTTCATTTTCTGGAAACCTAGGGAAAGCTAACCAGGGAAACCCCTAGTTAATAACTCTAAAACCCGGAAACGAAGTGTTTATTTTAACCTTGTTATTTAACCAGATTTATCCATGCCTCCACTACATAGTGGTCTATACTTAGGTATTTTGTAGTAAAATAAAAAGTCCTTTGGGAGAGTAATAAGGCTAAATAAGAAAGTAATTCTCACTCCCTGAACAAGGTATTAGCACTTGGTACTTTGTGCCCTACAAAGTCATACAAACTCACTCACTCACAGAGTGCATTGGAAAAAATATATAGGTTAAACATTTGGCTACAAAACTCAGAGTGCATTTCCAGGGTTTATCCTCTTGTATGAGTGAAAGATAGGCGGATTTAATTGCAAAAGCCCCAGGACATTTGGGTGAAAGTTAAACTTTGTGAGTGGATGTAGTAATTCATCTTGAGTGTGTCGGATACCTTCCCAACGTTATATCTTGGCCAAGGCTGAATGAGTGAGAGGAAATAAGTAGAAGGTGTGAGTAGCTTTAGATTTGATGGATTACCTGATAAACTTTTCACTTGCTTGTGTACTAAAAGTAAAACTATATTCGCCTTAGTCCTTCCTAAGGTATTCTGGTAACGTGCGTGGTGGTGGTTGCTGAACCGGAGGTAATTAAAAGGGGCTCATACCACCCCGTGAAATCAAGTGGATCCTTTCTGCCTCTCTTGATTGCACTGTGAAATCCCCTTTGAGTCCCGGATTCACTAAGATTCGTAGTACGAAACACAAAGTAGAAAGGTGGTGGTGGTGGTGGGTGCATTACACCCGGATTATCTTTACGAACCCGTAGCTTAATTAATTATCATCTGGGAGATTTGTGTTACCCTTCTCTTACCCTCTACACCTAGTACACACTGTACAAAAGAGGTATGAATGAATGGATCTTTATTTAAGAATTTAAACGGTTATTTTACTCTGGGTAAAACGACCCTCTAGGGTCTCTTCAACTTTGATACACTTCCAACTTATAACGACCATTATCTTTATACTTTACTTTCCTTGTGATTTTCATGTTCATCTTGAATCTTCTTTTAAACTTGGGATATAGCTTAGCTTTCTATTTTTCCACGATTGGGTTGATTTTATTTAAATTTTAAATTTTAACTCAAGAGTTGTAAAAAATGAGTTAAAATTAAGCATTGAAAGCGCGTAATTTGAAATTATTTCTCGAATTCCAGCCAAATATATAACTCTTCAAAGGTTAATAAAACCTTTCAGCTGAGAATGATTTAAAATTAGATTGGGTGAATGAAATATTAGGAATCCTTTGGTATGGAATAACTTACATTTCTAAATCATCGTTTGTAAACAAATACATGGAGTGTGGACTTATGTGCTTGGTTGCTTTGGTAGGATGGGAGAGGTAGCTACCGTGGAATATTATTAATATATTAATATTAGCCAAAGCCAAAGCCCTTCGTTTCGGACCATTTTCCCAAGGAATCACGGACAATTTAACTTTTATCGAATGAATATTAATCACAGAAGATTTACGAGTGCAATCGTCGGATATATGAGATGAGATGATACATTATGTCCTTTGTGATGATATTAGTGACCTAGTAAGTACGAAGAAGGAATAATGGGCTTAGAAGACCTTAGTCCCATAGAGGTATGGCTTTCTTATGGGATTAACTTTCTCATAGGGAAAGGACTGAGAATGTGCTTACTTTCTTGTTTTGGGTACTTATAGAAAATAACGTTGAGGGTGGTGGCAATCCTAGTAGACTGTGTAGTAAGTGGCAGTAGGGCATGGCAGTGGCAGGCATCTCAGCCAGTCTCCATTGATTTATTTTTTGCAATATCCACAACGGGAACGGACTATATTTTGTCGTGCCAGATAATCTCGATAAAAAAATCTCTGAAAGTGTAACTGTAAGTGAAAGGACCGATCTTATATCACGTGGTGGACTTCTTTTCCAATGTAGTGGACACTATTAGTTTTTTAGCTTCTGTAGTAAGATTGTTTGGGTTTTAGAATTTTTATATGACTGAGAGAGACAAAAAGCAAAAAGGACTCTGTAGAGAAAATTTAAACCAAACGTTTTATTTTAATGAAAGTATAAAAATATCAGGTCAAACAATTCGAAACACAATGAGAGAATTTTTTGTTAATCTTATCAACCTGTCTTATTATTATAGATCGATTTCAGATTCTTAACATTTTGTTCTGGATGTAAGTGAAAAATGGTAAATATTCTCAAGAAAATATAAAAATCGGTGAAAAATGCTAACTCCACACTCCACTTTCACTATATTCCACTTGCCGTTTAGTCATTACAATGTGAATTCGTCGACCCAATATTTTTATGAAGTAAAAGTGTTCCAGTCACTGCGTTAAAAGCTTATAAAAATTGAACAAAACAACTTAAAAACTTAACCTGACCTTTAACCATAAACCACAAAATTTCACAGAAACAGTTTTTCAACTTGTTTTGTAATGAACTTCAAAGTTATACTTAGCATTTGTAAAAATCTGCATAATTTCCATCTAGAAATAGATAAAAGAAGGGATATCACGACTAGCAAAATATTTGCATGGAATAAAAAGCAAGTTTCCCAAATGGAGAGAAATAGTTTTACGTCGAATAGGAATGTTGTCAGTCTGTCGGTTTGAAAAGTCGGTTGGTGGTGGTTGTCCGGGCATTGTGATATATAGTGGCTTTTCCCCAGTTTATATTGTTCCCATCCTTCGTCATGATTGCCAAAATTTGTTTTTTGTTTTTTTTCTTTCCAGCTAAACTTTTTCTTGTTTTTCCCTCTGGCTTCCTTCTCATTCATCTTCCCCTTCAAAATATTCATCTTCGTAGAAAATTCTTCCACACTTTTGGAATAAAATAAGTACATGATGTCACTAACCCCAAAATACTCACTTGTGTCTCGGCTTAGACGTCTATGTGTGTCTTGACACTAGTTTCCATACAACCTACTGCATCTTTCTTATTTGTTTTGTTTCGGTGTAAAATAAAAACATACCATTTTCATTTTTACACCCTCGTAAAATCTCCAAGATCTCGTCTACCCTGTACTTTTGCGGTTGAAAGGAATTTTTTTGGTAAAAACTGGCCTAAGTTTGTGGATTTTTTTTGGGAAACAAATGACTTGAGATTAAAGTTTACAGGGGGTTTTTATAAAGAGATTTGAACAGTTAGGGTCGCCAAAATTTGCTCTTAGGGTTTTATCTGATTTCAAAAGGGTTGAAAATAATTAAACTGTTTATACGAAGGTAATCCGTTACAACAGAACGGAACGAATAAATCGTTCGGGTTAATGAATTGGATACTCGAAATTAAATTTGAATTACCCGCTCCACGTTTTAATAACTTACATGATTTGCTAACTTATTAAAATGCTTCAGATTCGGAGAAAGCTTACTTGAAAGCAGGAATTCATTATAATTTAAAGTTCACAAAAAGCTTAGAAAATTCAAATAAATTATTAGGGAGTTAAAGATGTGATACCATGGGATGTCATAGGTACACTTCATTAAAATAATATGCGAAGAGTTAAACCTGAAATAGATTTGATTTGAGACGTTAAGAAAAAACTGCCTTTTACTTTTACTCTTATCATTTTTGCTTAGGAGTTTGTCCAATTTATCTTGAAGGTTCGACACTCGACAAGGACGGAGGACGAGGGTAACCTAAGCGGGTCATGACCATGCATGTACAACGTACAAACACAGGAGATGTACACATACATGGAATACATGACACATACATATAGACACATGGTAAGGAGCAACCTCACGATTATATTTCTTTTTACACTCTGAGTTATTTTGTGGAGGGTGGAATGAAAACGCTGGGAATGTCTACGCTGTATAGTTGATAGTTTGTTAGTGAGAAGGGACCCAAGAATAATCTGGATGTCACAAAAAATGGGATAACGTATATTTGGTAGTAGAAAAGGCTGGCAGTAGTGGTCGGTGGTGGTGGGAGAAGTATTAGAAATATTTTTTATCTCCCGTCATGCCACGAGCATACTTTCCCCTTCTTAAAAACTTTCTTGGGAGAGAAAAAGTACTAAGAACGGAAAAATCTTTATCATTTTTTGGGAGACAAGACGAAAAGCACACACACACAAGGCAAGGGAGAAAGAAGGATAGGACGAAGGGAGAGATATTTTTATATTTAATACACGAGGACGACGAAGGCCATCACATCAATTACTTAGCTGCCAGCATATTTCAAAGTTTGAATAATTACTTCAATACTGCCTTGGACACACAATTATCTTTTGACTTTTTAACAAAATGAAATATTTGTTAGCCGACACCAAACAACCCTAACTTTTATAATCATTTTTTCAATCGATTAAGCTACCATGAGGGGATTTATTAATGTTGTTTGGTATAAGATTGGAATTTGAATAGGGGGTTGGATTCACCAAGTAGAATCTGCGTGGCGGGGTGTCCCCCATGGAATTAATTTCAAATTATGAAGCTACTTTAATGACACTTACTAAATTGGCTTCATAAGTGTTTTCTTGCGTGGAAGGAATTCAGTTCTATTTAAATTTTTTGCATTTACATTGGAAGTCTTAACATTTTAAAACTTAGTTTTCCCTGAATACTGCATAAAATTTTAGGACAATTTGACAGGGATCGTTTCTCGTTTCTTTCTTCCTTCCAAGACTATTTTTATAAAAATTGGTCAATTTAAATCTCAACCTTTGACCCTTCAGGGTCCCTGCGCTTTTGTTTACTCTTTATTCAGAAGAAGACATACAGTTCTAACTTGTTGTACACATATACTTAAGTAGGAGAACAACTCATAAAATTTTATTGAGGTCAGTGGTGGATTAGTCTATGAAGGGGCTTATATTCACCCAACCAGACTACTTTTACTTTATGATGATGACGACGGTGATGGTTAGAGTAGAAGAGGGAGGCTAGATAGAAGACCGCACATAAATAATCTCCATAAATTTTTAATCTACTTTGCGAATTTTATGAGGACGAAATCTACTTGGAAAATCCTTTCCCAACGTTTTGAAATTGTTACACAAGATTTCTAGAGAGGTATCAAAGCTTTTGCTAGTTTGCATGAGCTACTTTCACTTTTACTTACTTAACTTGGCGGGTTTTGGCATCCCCATGTCGTCGCATTTATTTAATGGCATTAAAATCCTCTAAACCTTTTTAAAGGAAAAAGCGGGAGAGGAGGTTAACTTAAGAACATGCATAAATATATATAAGAAGAATGCACAATTTTGTTTCTGCATCTGTTTTTCTCCGTCGGAATTGAATAAGGAGGATGAGATGAAAGTACTTTCCTAAGTAGGAATAAAATATATGAAAAAAAGAAATCCTTGTGTTTCCCTTGCCTTTCTCTCCTTGTGTTTTCTCAAATGACAGGAGATTTCTATGATGTTTTGACAGTTGGTCGGGAGTCCATGCATATCACGCCGAGGTTGGCTTGGAGAAGGATTCTTAAAAAACTATCTTCAACTGAGTGAATGAAACACTCGAAATAGTTCAGAGTGTGGAACAAGGGGACAAACGAGTGGTACTTGAGCTACCGTTTGTTTTTACAAGGACATTCCCCATATGCCCTTGTCATGTCATATGCAGAGTGGCTTGTCTATGCAAATCACACGAGAGATAAGAAGTACTCCGGAATTTTTTCTCCGTTTTGGGGCACAGGGTTATACAAGGGTTGGGATATTTTGCAAATCTACAAAAGAAATAGAGTTCAAAAATTCTGAAAAACCTTTCACGAAGATTTTGGCAAGAAATCTAAAAAAGCTTTTTCAAATTTTTATCCCTTGATGGTTATGCGTGTGCAGGTGCGATTCAACAACTGAGTTCTTTCTTGTGTGTACAAACTAGGGGAAAAAGACTTAAGCTTTAGGTGTGTGGAGTTATTTTTAGAGGGGATTTCAAATCGGTATGCGTATATCAGATCAAGTTGATTAAATAAGGGTTTAGTGAGAGAAATGAAAAAAAATTTAAACTGAATAAATATGAGAAAGCGAGAAACACGAAATACGATTTGCAGAATGTCTTTCTAATTCAAATATCAAGTTTTATATAGAACCTTCGTTGAACTGGAATGATTAAAAAATTATTAAAATCTAATGGTTTGCAAAAGTAGAAAAACTGCGAAACTCTTGGAATGAATCTGTATTAAATTTTCCCACATGCTCGAATAGTGGTTTGGGTTGCATAGGGTCACTCGGATAACCAATTAGTTGCATATTTGAAATAATGTATCTGGACGAAATCGCTTCTCAATAAGTGACATTAAAAGATCCGAATGTAAAGCTTACATAAGCATGCAATATGATGCAAAATCACGAATCTTACTTGCATTGTATGCAATTAAAGATGTTTATGCAAATAGTCACATTTACCAACCCAAAACCAATAAACCATTGTAAATGGTAGAACCAAGTATTCAATATTTCATTTAATTTTATCATGGTGTTGCAAGGGTGGAAAGTGCGGTTGCTAGTGTCAAAAGTTGGGTTGCAAGGGTCAAAAGTGCGGTTGCTAGAGTCTTATAGGCAGTTGTTTTTCCTATCTTAAACATTGGGTCAAACATTTGACCTTTTTATTGTGACCTTAGGTGGTCCTACAGGGCCCATCTACGAACTCATCCAAGCTATGGGGGTCTAGAGCAAGTGTACCAAATTTCAAGATGTGATTTCAAGTGTATGTCAAACCGTTCGGAATTTATCGCACTGACAGACGGACGGACAGACAGACAGACAGACATACATATCATTCTCATAAAGTAGCTATCGCTACTTAATAAAAACTTGGAACGTGACATGTCGAATTTGTTGTAACCTGTAAGAAAACAAATACCAAACGTTACCATTGTTGGTTACACCTGTACTTTCCAATTAGTGTTCCTACACAATATCGAAGGTATAAAAGCGTTCAAGCGTCCTTTCATCTCCCTCAGATATTTATATATTTCACAATTCCTACTAATAATAATAAATGGAGTAGACAATCTTGGAAAAGGGAAATCATTGAAAGATAAAAAATGAATTCTAAGAAAAATAGAATGCCAAGGTAGAACTGAATGAAAGGGAGTTAGGTTGCGGTGCTGGGTCGATCGTTCTCTACACAACTATTGAAATGGGATTGACAAGCAAGCCACACACACAGAAGTAATTCCTCGTAGTTTTGTTGCTTGGATTGGCTGTATGAATACACCCGGGAGGGATACTTTCGCAGGGCTTTGACATAAAAATATATTTTTTCTTATGTGAAGTTGTTGAATTGGGGTAGACGAAATCAAAAGAATTTGGATAAGCCGGAATGGTTGGATGGATGGATTTAAAAGAGATTGAATTTCATTCGTTTGATCTTTGGCTCGTTACGTCTTCTATTAACTTTGACTTTGATATTGTGACCTCTTTTCATCTCAATCACACACATCAGACCCAAACCAATTCACTACATTTTTTTACTGTCTGTGAAATCAACTTCACCTTAACTTTACCCATTCCCTCTCTTCTCAATCTATCAATCATATATATATCTTCAGATGATTTTTATAATGAGGGCAATTGAAAATTGAAATACGTTATGGCGGTGTGTGTGTATACGAAGACTGTGAGATGGGTAACTTTTTTTCATGAAGAAAGATCTACGCATCGCTTTTGATTCATTAGCTGGAATCTGGAATTTCAATGGGGCTTTTCAAGGGAATCTTGTATCAAATGATTTATTTTTATTTACAAAATAATTTTTGATCTGATTTAGACATACAAATTAAAGCGAACTTGATTTATTGTGTGATTCAGCTTAGTTGGTTTAAAGAATGTTTTTTTCTGGTAGCTTATCTTACTATTTTGGAATTATCGTACAATAGAAGATAAAATCTGCTTTATCACATAATTTTATGTATTTTGATATACCTATAAGTATCATCAAAAGACTACATTTGTCAATCAAATAGATTATGATGATATTAACCCGTACGGTAGAATGGGATTGGATTAAAATGTGAGTTTTATAGCTGCAAAGGTAGATAAATGTCAATCTTAATCGTATTTCTTAAGTTCAAACAGTAATCAGTTGTACATAGTCAACGAGTAAAATTTAACAACAATAAGGTTGGGCTTCATTGTGTAGAATAAGCTTTGGTTTTTAGCTGAGATTTATACCTTTGTATATAGTTTGTACTTAATTCCTGTTCGAACAAAACTGTATTTCAAGGAAATGAAAAGCCCACCCCTGCACTAGTGCACTATAACACTATAGTTATTTTATTTCATCGCCACTCAATATGCTAATTTGGAAACAGGTTGAGAATACATTGCGTTCTGACACGACTAAATTGTCAATAAATGGATTTCAGCGTGTGAGAAATTTGGGTTAAACGTTCTTAATCAGAGATAATCCTACTTCAAAGGATAAATTGCTTTAGTAGAGAAAAGAAATATGTTTATTCACGAAATCGTTTCTGGTAAAAACAGAGAAATTAGAGTACCCTAAAATTCCAATTATAAGCCGCGGCTTATGTGTCGAAAAAAAGTGTTTTTTTGGCAGACGTGTGCTTATACACGGATGCAATAATGCATGCTTGCTTGCGCAATAATTTTTTTTTAAATCTGAAAGTCTCAAAACATGCTTCTACACAAAGGCGGCTTATAATTGGAGTTTTAGGGTAATTATTTAAAATAATTTTTAGTGCGGACGCATTATTTTCTTTTAACGGATGGTTAAAGAGCTTTTTTTTCTTTTTCCTTTTGCAATGGATAAAATAAGTTTTAAATTGATAATGAATGAAGAAACAACTTTTAAAGCTTTGCACGAATTAAAAAAATTCCAAGAAATTGATTGATTTTTTGAGCCATAAGATGAAAAGACGTTTTTGCTATATATTGATATTAATGAAAGGGGTACTTGGAATTTATCTGAACTTAATGCAATGTGATGTATTTAATAGAAAGTCTTGTGAAATAAATAATATTATAGTATTGGATTGGATTCATTGTGAACAGACTGAGTCAAACGATGCATAATTAACAGGATCAACTTGAAAACTTCCTGAAACAAAAGCAGAGGGGGAAGGCATTCCAGGTCTGAGCTTTCAGTTCGGTTTTTATCTGTGCATAAATTACGTGGTTTACTATGCGTTGTTTGCTGCTGTTTCGCAACGTAGTTAATAAAAGGTGGGAAAGTTTTTGCAACGCAAGTTACTGCGTTCTAATTGTAAAGAAAACTTTCTAATGGTTCTTTTATAATTCGCTAAGCAATTTAAAAGGGAATGAGACTATTTTTCAAAACTGCAGTTTTGAATCCTAATTGTCACAGTTGATTATGTAAATGAGATCAAACAAAACATGTAATTTATGAATGAAAACTTTCTCTTTACTGAATCTGCAGGGTAAGTTTTGCAGTTGGTTATATCTATATAGTAAAATAATAAATTGATAATAAACACAAACTATAGGATCAGATGAAAAGCTATGTCGGAAGGTAGGGAAATGCAAATCTGTGATTTTAGCAGTAAATATAATAAATAAATGTTATATTTTCCTTCATTTTATGTTTAAATAATTGCAAAAGGAAATATTATGGGATGATACAAGTATAATTCTTGTACAAATATTCCTCGCTCTTGTCTATCCATCTTTGTCGTGTTGTTATTTTTCATTAAATTAAAATCTCATTTTACCAAGTGCCGTATTACTACTACTGATATTACTGCTTTATGATTTTCTAAATTTATATGCGTTCAAAATGGTTTAAATATTACCGCCATTATCAGTGAATCACTGAAGCCTAAACTAAACCAACATGACAGTAAAACGGGCTCCCTAACGTTTAAAAAAGTTTATTAGTCTAAATTATAATTTTGTAATAAATTGAAAAACTGAAAAATTAAATACGAATTGTTTCTGTTTTTTGACGTTTTAGCGCACTTAAATATGTTTAGGCTCTTACAGTTTCAACCACATATTAAAGTTTAGCAAGTAAAGAGTATAGTATTTCATAATGTTAAAATCTGCAGCCATTAATTATTGGTAGTTTTTGCATAGAAAACATTTGCATACAAAATTTTGTGCAAAAAATGAGAAATTTGAGCTACGACCCTGAAGGTAGAATTTGCCTTGGAAGTTGTTGTGTACAAATAGAGCTCATTGAATTCATCAAATGAAAGGATTGCTTGCACTCATTCAAGTGAAAATCCCTTCTGGCACGTGTACATTGTTTCTCACACCATTCTGGCTAAACCACCACCGCCATCATCTTCGTCGTCGTCATCATCATCATGAGAACTGACTGTGCCATGGGATGCCAATGCAACCTAGAACTTCTTCCTCTCTCGTTGCAAAGTCTTAGAGAAACTGTTCGTCTTCAGAGAGATGAAATAAGTCAGAAGAAGGGCCGGCTATGGAGTAGGTGTGTACTATACTATAATAAGGGCGATAAGTAAGAAGTACGATAGTTGTGGTAGTTTTTGGTCTCTCCCGAAGAATGTGCGTGGAATTCCCACCCGGGTTTTCATCATTCCCCTTCTTTAGCTTTTGTATCTGAGAAAAAGAAAAATGAGAAATGCGACACTGATAGATTCAAAGTTACTTAGACGAAGTTGTACTCTCTACCATAGGGTACTTTTAAACATGTTTCTTTTGAAAAGAAAACCTTCATTATTCAAATGTTGTAAGTTTTTACACGGCTAATGAATTTTAAAACAGATGCTTGTTTTTCTTCATTGTCAAGATTGTTTCTTTTCTTTCTTGAATTCAATTCAACTTCTTTTTTAAAGGTTTGCAAGAAAAATCAGAAGGAGATAGTCTTTGTTTAAAAATGGAGAAAGGCATTGTTTAAAAAGGCTTTGGAGAACTTGAATAGTGTGGGCAGAAATGGAGAATTGTAGTTTTTTTTCGTTTTGTAGAATGGAAATTTTAAGTCATTTTTGGTCTTTGGAGTTGCTTGAGGGCTGAATGACGCTTGTTTCGAATAACTTAAGGACTGTTCATATAAGTATTATATAAGGATGTTTGAGGACTCTTCAAATTAGAATTTTCTCTAAGAATCTTGAACGAGTTGTAGTCGCGTTGTTGTTTAATCGTCAATATGTTATTATGAACTCTTTTCATGCTGGAAGATTGCAGAACCAACGGTGTACAAAGAATGGTAGAGTCACTGTTTAGTGACTATCATAGAAGACTTTTTGTCGTCTGGACTTTTATTCAAGCTTTCAGTTTATGGTATATATGGAACATTTGAGGAATATGCGCTTTGTTAAGACATCATCCTCACTACACCCCGCGACTGCATTTAAGTCTCATTTCGCCCCAAATCACACCGAAATGCTACATGGTTGCTTCATGCTGATGCTGCACATGACCCAATATTAAAGCAGCATTGCAGCTTCAATCTGCATAAAAAAATATTCGTATACGGCAGCATTAGAGCGTTGTATCGTTATGAAACAAGTCGCTAAGCCGCTTTAATATGAGAAAGTATACAGTCGAGCTAGCTGAGAAGTAAAGTCTAATAATATTTAATTGCTTCATGAAAGTTGGCCTTAGATTCAGAATGACTTGTTAGTGGTGGCGTGGTCTTTCTTTCCATTATTCTAGTCTGATGAAGGTTTGGCAGATTGTAAAGCTTGATTATTTGAAGAATCTTAGAAGAAAGAGATAGGAAATAAAATAGTTTCAGTAATAATGCGATATTATTAGGTTTTGTGTGATTGAGAAATATGTGAAAGGTAGAAGAGGAAGGAGACGGTGTGTGGCGATATGAGATTGAAAAGTGACTAGACTGGGTCGGTGGGTCGATGAGAATAGAAATATATGATACACAATAAAATAACACAATACACAGATTGCATATATATAGAGAAATAGGTTTAGATTGATGTGTAAGTCTCTAATAGGTGAAAGTTAGTGTGGATGATTGTGGATATGTGGGGGGAAAGTATGTCAGTGGTGGAATTGGACCGGGGATTGTGAGAAATGAGATGAGACGGGTTAGAAATAAACAAGGGAGATGATGAATTGTGGTGGAATGATGAGCTGCCAGATCAGATTATTTCCAAGTCCTACCAACCATTCCACCATTGCCATCCCTTCTGTCATCATCATCATGTCATTCCTTCATTTCATTTCTGCTGAATTCACTATTTCACTTCTTCTTTCACCTGAGAAAAACTTTTAGCTTCTCTTATGAAACCAAACCGAGTCGATGGATTACATAAACTTATATATTTATTATATGAACGTGGGAACAAGAACTGAACAGTTGGCATCTGTCTTTAGTCAAGGGAACATTTTACTTAAAAGATGAAATGTGACATTATGGTGGAAAAATATATATTA
>JAQFYJ010000111.1:0-20488 GCA_034694685.1 Isotoma anglicana | reverse complement strand
CAAAAACAAGGTGTAGTAGCTTAGGTGCAAAAGATAGATAAGGAAACGCCATCTGCTGCGTATTTCACATTTTGCCATTATTTGACCATTTTGCCACTATTTTGCCATTTTGCCGCTATTTTGCCATTTTGCCACTGGCCGGTCAAATGATGACAGAAGTGGTCAAACTTTAAACCCTGATCCTATCCAATCCTTGAAATGATATCAATCTGAGGCTTTATGCACTCAATTGATATGGAATAATGGATGATGCGTATATTAATAAATGTGAACCAGTAATGATTGACCACACAACACAAAGTAGAAATTTAACAAATAATAGATTTTAATTAATTAGCAACTTTTAACTGACAAGTTAAGGAGAAGGTTGTTTCTTCTAAGGTGAACAAACTAAGAATGAATATTGTTTTACTCAATAGTATTATTATAACTCAATGCTTATAATGAATACAACATCAATGCATGATTATACTTTAGTTAAAATGTATAAATAAATATATAAGATTGCATGCACATTTGGTTCAGTCGTTGACTTATCATTTGCCTTAGCACTCCAGTTGTCTATGCAAATGATCTACTTACAGTTAAATTTAACCTTTTTATGAAGCATCTGTCTCGCTTCCTTTCACTCAAGTTTACTCAATCACATTTTTGGTTATATTTAGGTACGATTCCTTGTTAATGAATTTCTCTTTTTTGTTTTTATTAGTTAAAAAGTTAAAGTAGGCATCGTTGCCGTACACCAGCTTCCAAGAAACTTTTGCACTTTAAAGAGAATGAAAGTATTACTTAATAAATATTTTAGCCCTTTTTAGCTTGAAAAAGTTGCGTATATATTTCCTTCAAAAAGCTACAACCCTAATACTTTAGGTTAAGTAGTAAGAAAAAGTGTGTTTTTTCTCCCAATTCCCTATAAAACTAAAGTCAGCAGAGTGGAAATGTTTCCAAGAAGTTTTAATGAGAATTGAGAGGAGAGTGGAGGCCAGGTAAAAGGTTTGAATGAAGATATACGAATTTTAATAAGCGAGGGAAATTTGAATTGCTAATGAGATCGTTTTGCATAAAATCCAATTTATTTTTTTCATTTGACCAACTTTTCATCCCTCTCAGACTTTTAACTTGGATTTCATTTTATGAGAACTCTCTGTGATACACATCTTATTCTCTCGCATTTATTAATCGTCAGATACTTTATGTGAACGGTAGTGGTGTCTGTCCATCTGTCAGTCCGTGAAGTCGATAACTTTCGAACGGTATAAGCTATTGCATTGAAAATTAAATATTTAAATTTTAGGAGGTAAATGCTCGCCCAAGTACAAAAATGTGGTCAATTGGACCACTCATAAGGGCGGTTTACCTGAAAAGCTTCCCCTGAAAATGTTAAAACCGAAATGTTGAAGGTAGGGAAAATTTTTTTTTCAAATTACTTCTCAAGTTGCCCAAAATAGTTGAAAGTTGCAAAAAAGGTCGAAAAATGTCAAAAATATCAAAAGGGTCAAAAAGGTGAAAAATATCCAAAATGTCCAAAAAAGGTCAAAAATGTCAAAAAAGGTCAAATAACGTCAAAATGTCAAAAAATGTCATAAATGTCAGAAAACGTCATAAATGTCAAAAAACGTCAAAAAATTTCAAAAAGGTCAAAATTGTCAAGAAATTTAAATTAAGTTTCAAAGCTTTAAAATACATTTTTAAGTTTTAAATTTAAGCTTCTCTGACGATACTTGGTTATAGTTTTAGTTGTAAAGTTTATTACGTCTACCCATAGTGCTTACATGTCAACACTCAAAATCTTCCATTTTTTCCCTCATTTTTATTTTTATTAATCTGTCTGTAGGGGAAAAAGAAGGGAAAATATTCATGAGATTTAAATATTTTAAATAGGCAATTTCAACTGACATTCTCGAATTCACATTTTTTTCCTCAAATGAACGGCTATGAACAAGGCTCTAAATTTGCTTTATCAATATTAAACTTTGGCGATAAGTTTCCTCAAATAAAAGTTACAATGATGTCAAATTTGACATAAATGTGTCAGCTGGAAATTATATAATTGCAAAGTGTCACTTCTTTAATTATTATTTCTTACCTACGCTTTCTTTAAAACGTGCAACCATTTCATATTTTAAATCCGTTATATAGAAACAGTTTTTAACATATGACTTTAAATTTTACCAATTGCATACAAAAAGCGCCTTTAAACTAGGATTGTGCCAATGTCATGTCAGGGATTTATGTGGCGGATGTCACATTTGTCATATATGTCATTTTATTTGTAATTTTTGACAAATATGACAAGAATTATAAATGTCCGACATTTCAAACATTTACGACGGAAAAATTGAAAAATGTCGAATATGTCTTTAGAATTTAATTATATTTAGTCTTATACATAATTAAAATGACAAGAATTTCAGTACTTCATAGGAAAATTGTAAAATTGATCCGCTCAAGACAAAAAATTTGTATATTTGTCAAATTTGTCATAAGCTTTTCTGTCAGACATATCGGAAAAATTAGACATGTCGCAATGTGTCAATTTGACATATTTGTCGCCTATTTTATGTGTCAGACATGTCCGACAAATATATGACATGTCGAATGTGTCAATTTGTCATGACATTGACATTTGGCACAACCCTACTTGAAATGTAAGGCTTAAAATCCAATTTAAAAAAGTTTGAAATTTCAGCTTAGAATTTTCAAGAATTCAAATATCAAATTCTGAATGTTTGTTCTCCATATTTTTACGGTTTTTATTTAACTGTGCATTTTCTAATTGTATTCTACCCTTATATGGTATTTTTGCGGTTTAAAATTCGAATTTATTGTAAAACTCACAAAAATAAAGTTGTGAAGCAAACTGACAAAATCAGGGTTCTTAAAAGCTTCAAATAAGTTGTCCCACATTTTCCCAAAATCTTTAAATTAATCTCAACTTTCTTTTTCTTTTCAGATTCTCTTGGAAATGAAGAACCCCTATGGACTTCTACCTTCATTCAGCAACCAATTTAAAAAACAGATTAACGAAAGTTTCTTGCAACAATCCGTAAATTAATTTGAATCTAATATATAAAATCCCTGTAGTTAAGAAATAAAATAACAATTAGGAAACGCTGCTTGTGTACAAACCCACTGCTAACCCAACTTTCCAAATACAACTTTAAAATTTTATTTAATTAGTAATTGTAAAAAGGAGTTAAATGTATGAAACTCCAAATTAATTAATTTAAATTTACAGTACTTTAATTATAAAAATAATTCATTAAGGAGAATATAGTTGTAAGACCTGCATAAGTGGAAATGCGAAAGGAATTGAGAAATATCTGTGCTACTTTTTCCTGCTCATAAACTATCGTGATAGTTACTTGATTATAGGTGCTACCGTTTTCCCTTCCATATAGCTTTACAACAATTATAATTAGCTGTTAATTATTAAGTAAGATAAATGAAAGCAATTTTAATAATGTTTATAAAATATACTGAAATGAAGACATACAGGGTTCACAATTGAAGAGATATTCTGTTTGGAGATGAATTTGTGGTAATTGATACACAAGGATGAGCCCCCGCGTGTGCCAATTCCCCGAATACAAGAAACAAAACTCTTCATGATTAAACATAAGTTTTACCTAATTAAGAAGTTCTAAATGTTAATTGTCCCCAGGTGGACTAATCCAGCGTATAATAAAAAGTGCATTGAAATTTGAAAGTGATCCTTGTATCCCATATCCCTTTGGCTAACTTAATTATAAACTGAAACAAGTAATCTAGGAATTAATTTATGTGAACTGGTCTGGTGTTTTTTCACTTAAAGGTAAGTAGAAGCTTTAAAATATGAAAGTTATAGAAATCTCTTAAAATAAATGAAAACTTTTTCATTTATATATTAGGGAGAATTTTAACTCTCATTATAATGCAACAGAGATTTCTACAACAAAAAGTTTCTACTAATTTTTAACGGGAAATTTACTTATATTATTAATAGCCATTTATGTAAATGTATGAAATAACTAATTAAATTGCTGATGTTTTAAACGACTATTTTTGGTTTAACGCTCAAATGTAAAATTTACCCCTGTCTACAAAGTATGCAAAAAACGAGAATAAATTCCAATATTGCACTCTTGAAAAAACCTTAATCCACTCGATTTCAGATTAATTCTTCAATTGGCATTCAAATTTGCATTTTATTCGCAATTATCATTTAAAACCAATTGAGATAAATGAGAAATAGAAATTTAAGGCTATTTGAATATAAGCTAAGCTCAATTGGCACAAAATGGACGGGATTAGAACAGAAAGGTGGATTTGAGACTAAACATTTTGCTTGAAGTCAAACGCATTAAACAGCAGTAATCCTAAAATATTTTATTTATTCACATCTAAATTTTAATGTACTATAAAACAGGGAAAAATCAGATCCATAGGTTTAATTGCTTTTTAATGTGTAAAACATGCCATTTCCATTTTTTTCAACTGTATTTTCTAATTCAACAATTTTGATTGATTGATTGATTAATTAATTTGAGATAATCTTCATCTCAAATATCTGCCCAAGGTAAGTCTTACTGAATTGTAAAAACTGGCACACAATACAACAAAGCCTGGGAGTTGGGAAAAGATTCCAAACGCGCAAACCAGGGTTTCGTATTTCACACTTTTTTCGTATTTTCCCATCACAGTGTGAAAAACTGTGATAAATGGGAAAAATTGTGATAATTGGGAAAAACTGTGATAATTGGGAAAAATTGTGATAATTGGTAAAACTGTGATAAATGGGAAAAATTCTGATAATTGGGAAAAAGTGTGAGAAATGGGAAAAATTGTGATAATTGGGAAAAACTGTGATAATTGGGAAAAATTGTGATAATTGGGTAAACTGTGATAAATGGGAAAAATTGTGAAAATTGGGAAAAACTGTGATAAATTGGAAAAATTGGGAAAAACTGATAAATTGGAAAAATTGTGATAATTGTAAAAAACTGTGATAATTGGGAAAAATTGTGATAATTGGTAAAACTGTGATAAATGGGAAAAATTGTGAAAATTGGGAAAAATTGTGATAATTGGAAAAAACTGTGATAAATTGGAAAAATTGGGAAAAACTGTGATAAATGGGAAGTATTGTGAAAAACCTATCTACATGTTATTCTTATTCAAAATATTAATCCTGATACATTAATTGGATACACGAATAAATTGGAGAACATGATTTTTCATAATTGAAGTTAGAAAAACTAAAAATCTAATTTTATAAAATGAAAATTTTGTCTAAAATTACAAATTATCTTACCTAGAATTTAATCTTAACTGTAAACTGATATATTTATGCATAGAATTACAGTTAAAAGTAACAGCAGCGTCTGTAGAAGCATAAATATTGTTGTTACACAAAAAAACCAATTATCACAGTTCATCACAGTTTCACTCAAGTTGTTAATCCCACTGTGAATATCACATCCGAAACCCTGGCGCAAACACACACTTACAATGATATTTTTATAAATTGCGCCTGAATTAAACTTCGCAGCGCAATGACTGACTTTATCGTAAATGTTAAATCGAACGAGACATTTCTAGTTTTATTTACAAAAATTATGGGTTTTGACAGTTTCGGCTAGACTAAAGAATATGGAGGCAAATGTAAAAACATAACCTAACCAAATGTACAAACCATTGGGGATTTAAAAAACATTTTAGGATTTTTGAAATTTTAATTCGTAAGGTTTTCTGCATTTTTCTACGCCAAACCCTTAACCTAACCCAACAAGTCCAAATCCCTGATTTTTTATTTCAAAATATTAAAATTGTCTCCTGCGATTTTAAACTTACGTTAAAGTTAGTTATATTACGCTGCGAGGCTTAGTTTAGGCGTAATTTGTAAAGAATATTATTGCAAACGTGAGTTTACAACCTTTGTCAATGTCTCGTACCAAAATGGGCATCACATGCAAAAACAATTGAAGCAGAACCGTTAATTACGACGTTAACTAAAAAATACGGTAAAAAAGTTTTCAAAAATTGTTTAAATGTAATCTTTAATTTTTAAATGTACGTTATGGAACGAATTACTTGTTGAGCAAAATTGTACAAAATACATTACGATTATTTTATATTTAGGGCTGAAACCTCAAAGTAGATTTAAAGATTAAAACTTATTAATCTTTAATTTAGCCCCAGAATTTAATTTATTGATAGATAAACAACAAAATAAAAGTATTAGGAACGATTACAATTATAACTAATCTGATTTATGAGGTATTTGTGAAGAAAGCCACATGGGAATCCTGAGGCATATTAACTGGTTAATATCAAAATATTAAAAACTCTGATGAATTATAACTAACCCGGGAAGAAATAAATCACGTTTCTCTGAATCCTTACACAAATTCCATAATTCCTAACACAAAGCAAACGATTCCCTGTGGGGAGAATAAAAGGCTACTTTTTGTACATTTGATCAATTGGCAAAACATTAAAGAGGAATTAATGAAATTGCAAAACGATTTGGTGGCCTAGTTTAGCTTTTATCCTTGGGGGATTGGCCAGTTGATTTCTTTGTAAGACAAATGTATATCGTTTTTTAACAAATCAATTAGAGTACAAACTGCGGGGCTTAAGTTCCACTCTGGTCACGTATTTCACCAACATGAAAAATCGTCCTTGATCATGAGCGAATACGTGATCATATCTTTCATCTCCCACAGCCACATTACAAAGGACAAGTCATAAAAGAAAACATTAATAAGGTAATGCTTTATTCCCATTTCCGTTCCTCAAATGAGTATACACCTTGGTTTCTTTCTTTTGCTTTTGAAGTGCCTTTAATATTTTCGCTTGCGTTTAAATTTTTAAACCGCTTAAAACAAAGGAGAATATGTTTCCTAAAATGAATGTAGACAGTTAGTAGGGACTCCAGGAAGAAATCGGACGGGAAAAAATCTTGCGGAATGAATTGGAGGTCATAATATAAAACCTCTTTGGCTTTTCGTGATAAGGTTCCGAAAACCCTTGAATTCAGTCTTCGCCAAAATAGCATTAAGCACAACTTTTTGGTTGCTGTTTTTGCTTAAATGGCTAGCTTGCTTTATTTGCTGTTTTTACATTCCCGCCAATGCTTTTGCATTCCCGCCAATGCTTTATTTGCTATTTAAGCAAAAAAAGCATTGACGGGAATAATAAATTCAGCAATTCAAGCGAAAAACACAAAATTTCGGATAAGCGCTTTAAAGCAAATTAAGCAAGCAAACCAGCAACTGAATATAAAGCAATGGTTGAAAACCCTTGAAATTCATGTAAGCAAAATAACAAATCGTACATTTACCTGATGGTCAATGATCATAGAGCATTGATAGAACAAAGTACTACTTTTTATCAACGTTCTCTATCTGAATGGTATAGGGGTATGGGCCCCCGTATAGACCGTATATTATTAATAAGTAGCGAAAGCTATTTTATGGGAATGCTCTGTCCGTCTGTCCGTCCGTCCGTCTGTCACGTCAATATATAACTTTCAAACGGATCGGCAAATTGACTTGAGGTTTTCGGTGTTGGTCTCAGTATTTTACAGGAACTTTTGGTATTGAAATTCAGCGTGCGGCTTGTCGCAGCCTGCGACAAGCCGCACTGGTTGCGCTTATGAGCGCTTCGAAGCGCAACATTCATAAAAATCGTGTGAGGTATCTTTTCACATCTACGAAATGTCAGAAATCCAACTGCCATAACCTTGTTTGTCCTACAAGGTCAGGGAGGTCACAAATTGAGGTCAAAGTAAAAAAAGTTCACATTTCATATATTTGGATATATATTTGGATAGGTCTTGGCGAGTTGATTAAAATGGCATAGTAAAGTGTTGGTCTAGGTTGACCTTTAAGGTTACAAAAGTAGGTCAAATGTCAAATTTCAAGTTTTCATATTTGGAGAGGTACTGGAGAGTAGCTCTAAATTAAATGTTACAGAAATACGAAATATCGTTTCAAATATTGTATTCTTTGAAAGTATTCAAATCAAATACAATTCAAACGTGCAGCTTTCGCTACTTGGTTACACCCATACTTGATAAGGTTTATTATTATTATTTTTTGTTTCTTCTTAACACCGTTTTTATACTTTAAATAAAAAATGGACCAGTCAAAAATCCAATTTTGACTTAATTGCAAACAAAGACATGATTCGTGTTGATTCCTTCAAATTCAGAATTTAGCTGATCTGTTAAAATCTACTATAAAAGTTTCAATTGAATACGTAAAAATACAAATTTGCTGTTAATTAATTTTCGTGAAGGTTTTATATAAATGAAGTGTAAATTTTTACTGTGCGATTTCTTACCTTGTCTGATTTATTCCGTCTGACGTTTTCCTGGGTAGTTCCTTCCGTTTACCGTTATTCGGCAATTTAATATTCGAGGCTGAAATGAAGGTAGCGACTTTTAATATAAAAATGGAAATGTGTAGTAAATTGCATTACTTGAGGTGATTAAAATGAAATGAAAAATCCTTTGTTCATTCATGACGGCCGACATCAGACATTTCTTCCTTTTATTTTTGCCAAACTCAAGACATGTAGGATTATACAGAATGAGAGTAGAAAGAGTGATATTTGACTATTAAGCACATGACAGGCGTCTTAAATTTCAAATTAATAATTTAACATGGTTCATGAGAAAAGAAAGTGGTTATTAAGTGCGGAAGCGAAGCGAAAGCACTTTATGAGAACGTTCGTGTCCATCCGTCTGTCTGTCTGTCTGTCCGGTGCACTGTAGCTCAGGAACGAGTTGATCCTTTTAACATGCGATTTTTTGCGTTACACTCGTCAGGTCAATGTGACCTTTGGTATTGCAAATCAGCGCGCTGCGACAAAGCTCACTGGTCGCGCTTATCAGCGCTTCAAAGCGCAGAGCACATAAAAATCATGTAATATATGATTTCATATCTAAGAAACGTCATAAACTCAACTGTAACAAACGTTTTTGTCCTATGAGGTCAGGGAGGTCACAAATTGAGGTTAAAGGTGAAAAAAAGTCAAATTTCAAGTTTTATATATTTGGATAGATCTTGACAAGTTGAACAAGATGAGATAGGACACTTATAGTGTAGGATGACCTTTAAGGTCACAAAATGAGGTCAAAGGTCAATTTTCAATGTTTATATATTTGGATAGGTTTTGACGAGTATTTCATGCTTTGACATGCATAACAGACGACAGACAGACAGATATCACACATAAACACACACTGTGTCATTGAGATTTATAATTCTCAAATTCAGCTCATTCTTCAGCACTTTCTTATATCTGTTTACCAAGAGTTTATTTGAATTGTGTTGTGTCCTGTTTCAAGAATCTTATATACGACAGTTTTATATTGCTCTCATTGTGGAATGATCTTGGCATTTCTAGTTTTTTAAATGATAATTCGTATTTAGGAAATGACATTTCATAAGAAAGTGAAACATGCATATTGGAATTAGGGAGTATAAGAATTCAAAATATTCATCGCTATTTGAATAATTTTGGAAATCTAGACGAATAGAATATTTAACGTTTTTAAGAGTAGGGGAATCGCAAAACTTGAGATAAAAAAGTGATTAGAATTTAAAATAAGAAACTTAATTTAATTTTTATTCGGCACTTTTAATGTTAAATGCCAGTTTTTATAATTGACTAAGACTTACCTCCTTTAGGCAGATGAATGGGATTAACATTTCCTAGAAAGTGTTGAATTGAAAGAAATTCAATTCACTTGGAACAAATGGGAATGGCATGTTTTATATATTTCAAAGCACTTAAACTCTGAACTATCTGATTTTTTCCCTGTTCTATAGTAAATTAATAAACCATATCAAGTACGGGTGTAACCAAGTAGCGAAAGCTGTACGTTTCTCTTGTATTTAATTTTAATGTTTTTGAACAATATAACATTTTGAAACGGTATTTTGAATTTTTGTCACAACTCATTTCGACCTACTCGTCAAACCCTATCCAAATATATAAAACTTGAAATTTGACCTTTGTCCTCATTTTGTGACCTTAAGGTCATCCTACACTTTAAGTGATCTATCTCATCTTGTTCCACTCCTCACAATCTATTTAAATATATAAAATTTGAAATTTGACCTATTTTTACATTTGACCTCAATTTGTTACCTCTCTGACCTCGTAGGACAAAAACAATTGTTACAGTTAAGTTTCTGACGTTTCGTAGATATGAAATCATATATCACATGATTTTTGTGTACTGTGCGCTTTGAAGCGCTTATAAGCGCGACCAGTGCGCTTTGTCGCAGCGCGCTGATTTGCATAAAAGGTCATATTGCCCTAACGAGTCTAACGCAAAAAAAGGCATGTCTAAAGCTCAATCCATTCCTGAGACAAATTGGGTGACGGACGGACAGACAGACGGACAGACGGACAGAGCATTCCCATAAAATAGCTTTCGCTACTTAATAATTAAGACGTGAATGAATAAAATATTCCAGGATAAGTGCTTATTAATGTGTTTCACGTAAAGCTAAGTGCTTCCTTTCTAATCCACACTTTCGGTTTAATCCCATCCACCTTGTGCCAATTTATATCGAATCCTAATAAATTTTTATTTCCTGCAAAGTGGGTTTAAATGATTTTTGAGTAAAGTGCGAATTTAAAATCAAATGGAGAAACTAAATTGTAATTGATAAGACTACGATTTTTTAAACGGTGGTATTGTGAAATTTATTCTCTTTTTTTGCATACTTTTACAATTGGTTTACAAACTGTTTTACATTAATTTTTACAATTGAGCGTTAAACCCTAAAATAGTTTTCAAAATTTAATACATTTATTCATACATTTACATAATTGTGTCTTAACATAAATGAATTTTGCTTTAAAAATTAGTAGAAACCTTCTACGTTAGAATTTTCCCTTAATACATAAGATTAATTAAATTTAGGAAGTTGTCTTATTTTCATAAGGGACAACTTCTACGTATCTTACGGAGCTTTTTTGTTTGTAGCTTTACAAATTACTTGAGATGAAAGGAATGTTTGGTTTGAGCAAACTACGGCTTAAAAGAAATTCTCTTTAATCTCCATTTTTAAATTGGCTGCTGAATGAAGGTAGAAGTCCATAGGGGTTCTTCATTTCCAAGAGAATCTGAAAAGAGAAAAGAAGCCAAGATTAATTTAAAGATTGGTGGAAAAATGTGGGACCAACTATGGAAATATTTGAAGTTTTAAGAACCCGAATTTTACAAGTTTGTTAATAAATTAACACAGTTTTATGTTTGGTAGGTTTCTTGGACGATATGGACAACAATACTATGAATATGTCAAAAGATGGACAGCCAAAATCATGGACACCTACAACATGGACAGTGAAAAATGTACATCGAAACAATGGACAGCGAATACAAAATCATGGACACCTAAAACATGGACAGTGAAAAATAGACACCGAAACAATGGACAGCTAATACAAAATCATGGAAACCTAAAACATGGACAGTGAAAAATGGACATCGAAACAATGGACAGCTAATACAAAATCATGGACACCTAAAACATGGACAGTGAAAAATGGACATCGAAACAATGGACAGCTAATACAAAATCATGGATACCTAAAACATGGACAGTGAAAAATGGACACCGAAACAATGGACAGCTAATACAGAAATGGCGGAAAACGGTTTCCAAAGAAACATGCAGAAGTTAAAAAAGCAATGAAATAATCAAATTGATTAAAAAATTGAATTTCCCCATAATTAAAAAAAATTAAGCTTTCTTTGGAATTATTTATGTATAATTTATATTTGTACTATTCAAACTACCCATACTTCTCATCCAGATTTTAGCTGTCCATATTGTTGTCTATACATCGTTCTAAACCCTGTCAAGCAGTTATACTGCGTCATTTGAATTAGTATAATTCTAAGCGGGAATTTCTAATTGATTTAATTTTATTATAAGCCTAATATTGCAAGGAATTTTTCATGTTCATTTTATTTTATAAAATTTAAACTACCATGTTAATTTTTTTGTTTCTTTATAACGAGAGCTAAATATGAAACGGTTAAATTTTACGAAAGAAATATTAAATAACGAAGTTATACACTTTATATGTACTATACCGTTTCCAGCTAATTCATTTATGTCACGCTAAATATCATTGTAACCTATATTTTGCGACACTTGAGGTTGGCAAAGTTTAATATTAATAACACAAATTAAGAGCCTTATTCATAGCCATTCATTCTAGGGAAAAATTGTGAATGCGAGAATGTCAGTTGAAATTGCCTTTTAAAAATATTTAAATCTCATGAATATTTGCCCTTAACTTTTCCTCCTGCAGATTAATAAAAATATAGATAAGGGAGGAAAAAAGGAAGATGTTGGGTTTTGACGACTAGACTTGTCACAATTTAATAACTAAGGGAGAATGAGATGTGTATCATAGAGATTTCTCATAAAATGATCCAAGTTAAAAGTCTGAGTGGGATGAAAGCTGGTGAAATGAAAAAAATAAATTGGATTTTATGCAAAACAATCTCATTAGTAATTCATATTTCCCTCGCTTATTAAACTTCGTGTACATCTTCATTCAAACCTTTACCTGGCCACCACTCTCCTTTCAATTCCCATTTAAACTTCTTGCAAAGATTTCAACTCTGCTATTGACATTGTGTGTACTGGGAATACATATTTCTCATAAAGCAAACTCTTTGTTGTGTATCTTTTAAAGCAAATATACGCAATTTTTTCAAACTAAAAATACTCAAATCTTTATATATTATACAATACTTAAGAAAGAAATGCCTTCAGTCTATTTTAGACGTATACGTTTCTTACGGTCTGGTTTGTATAGGGTAAAAATGCCAGTTTAAACTTTTAAACTTTAATTATTTAAAAAGATGGAAAAAACTTTATTTCAGAGAAATATCTTATCAGGGAATGTTAACTAAATATTACCATAACTTGGATAGTCTAAATTTTATGGAAAGAGAGATAGACAGTTGCTTCATAAGAAGGTTAACGTCAACACGTGATTAAAGAAGTTTTAGGATTGCGCCAATACGCCTTTTAGTGTCTGCATTCTGTTTTGTCCTTTGTTCTGTTCAATTTGTCCAACCTTTGAAACAATTTGTGTCATTCCAAAAAATAATCCATTTAATTTTATTTGAGCACTACTGCTGTTTCCAATTTTTGTATGATTAAATTAACATAGTAAAATTGCTAGCGATAAATAAACATGTTCACCTATCATTAAACTTTTTTAAAAAACGAATTGTTTCTCCCAGTTTCATAAAACTTAGGAAATTGATTAATGCAGATAATTTATTTATTAGCTAAGAGGTTGTAGCATTTGCAACTTTCTACTTTTTTAAATGTACTCTTTATTAACTTAGAAACGGCATTATACATTTCAAGATAATGCACTTTCTGCTCAAATTGTCAATACATAGACCTACTTTCTCATCACAAGTAGTTAGTTGTGTTTGAAGGTGTGCCTAGGGTGACTATACGATCTGTGTCTCTCCCTAACCGCACGTTCCTAACCTTCACTCGATCTCTCTAACTAAATGCCCGATCTAACTGTATTCCCCTGGCTAGCTCTTTTTATTGTACAATGCTAATGACCTTTGACATACCCTTCGTTTCCTTCCTTGATGGCAGCAAGTGGGAAATCAATCCAAGGTGAGGACACAAGCACAGCACAGATCACAATTTATAAATCTTTAATATAAACTTTCTTTCAATGGATACAAAATAAATCTAGTAATATTTGTTACTCTTCTTCAGCTGGGCTAGACTTGATCGTCTCTGATTGAAGTCCTGTTGCACATTGATGGGATTTTTCATGTGTTCTTGCCTTGAGAGTGGACACGCTTGTTATCTTTCTTGTTGGTCACATTTTCTGATGATGGGAGTCTTTGAGCTCCACATATTAAAGTCATGGAGATTTATATAATGACATTTTGAACATATGGCGAATTAAAATATCTGAGAGTGAGTAAACGCGAGTAAATACATTGTAGAGTGTCTTGAATGGAAGGTTAGAATTAAAAAGGCGATTTATGAAGAAGCCAAGTAAAGTAACCGATTGTGTGAATCGTAGATGGGTGAATGAGATGTAAGAGATTTCCAGTCCACTGAGCTACCAAGCCAAGCCACCAAATAGCCACAGAGACAGTACAAAACCTCGTAAATAAGTTTAAGACTTGTTTTATGTACTTTTATAGTCTGTGTCCGCATGTTCCCTACAAATTAAGTGGTTGTCCTGCAAAAAATGCCCGCATAATCCATCTTCCAACTAACCGAGGTCAACCCATTAAATCAACAAATGACCAAAACATAAATAGAACCTCTTCAACTCGGAGACACAAGCCAACCTCTACTATTTCAATTTCAACGATAGTAAAAGCTAAACATTTGACTCAACAGTCGATCGTAAATTATAACTTTGTTTTAAATTAAACAAGTCTTCAACATTTCACTTGGTTTCTAGTTAAAAAGTAAAACACGTCATAAGGTTAGTTTTAAGAAGTTAATGTTTAGTAAGCAGAGG
Source organism: Isotoma anglicana (assembly GCA_034694685.1). Classification (NCBI taxonomy): domain Eukaryota; kingdom Metazoa; phylum Arthropoda; class Collembola; order Entomobryomorpha; family Isotomidae; genus Isotoma; species Isotoma anglicana. The sequence goes on along the minus strand of JAQFYJ010000111.1, from coordinate 5,947 downwards.
TAGATCGAGGTTCTAACCCCATTAGTTCCCGTTTACTTCTATTTTTGGAGAAAAACCACTCAAGCAAATCTAATACCTCGTTGCCGTTAGAAAAGGATATGTGAAAGTTGAATTATTTCATAAGCTCAAAAATATCCATATGGTTTAAAATTATTGCAATTTTGAAATATTTTCTTTTTGCGATTTCTGTATAGCCCCTAAGAAAGAGAGTAAAAGAGAAAGTAGACTCCTTTGGAATTGTAAAGAGAATTATTGTGTATTGGGGAGGAAAAAAGTATCTTCGTTTTATCGTCTCTTTCCTCAGACTTTCGCATTTGTGGATGGGAAGTTGCAATATATTTTATGGGGAAATGTCAAAGGAACTTTACAACCGACTTACATGCACACTTTGTACATTTGTTTCTTTTGAAACAAACCAAGAAGATATGCTCAAATACTGTACAAGTTCACATTCATGTTTCCATGGATCGTCTTTGCATGATTTAAAGGACCAATTTTACTCCACTTGTAAGACCATGTGCAATAAATATGTTTACAATCATTTGTCGACTTATGCCAGGGTTTTGTTTTTTGCGCACGAAATGCATTTTACCCACCCACTGCAAGAAACTCCACGAAATGCAAGAAATTAAAATCAATTAATAATTAATTCTAGATGCTAATTAGGCTAAAACTAACACTGCAGTGTTGTTAGGCTTTATTTCAGCTTCAAAATGAGTATATATAGATTTCTGTAGGTTGAATTTGAAATTTTGTTTTTTTACAATGTATTAAAGGTGTTAAAGGAACAATTGTATTAAATGAACTCTACACAGCTTCATAATATGGTGGAATCGAATTTAAGCTACAAAAATCTATATAGACTCATTTTGAAGCTGAAATAATGCCTAACAACACTGCAGTGTTAGTTTTAGCCTAATTAGCATCTAGAATTAATTATTAATTGATTTTAATTTTTTGCATTTCTTGCATTTTGTGCACATATCAATTTGTGCAGTGCAGTGGTTTTTTCAATTTCTTGCACCAATTTCTTGCAGGTGATTTTATTCACCCGAAACCCAGACTTATGCCAATATCTGAAAAACATAATACGCTTACTATATATAAGGCTACAAATTCAAGTGCTTTACTAGATTTTTAATGACGTTGGGTTAGGCATTTCATAAAATTCCCCTGTATTGCATTAGAAATTATTTTAGTTTTCAAAAATGTTACAGGAATATCTAGCTAATTAAAAACGGGTTATTTTTTTGGTCGTTGGAAACAAACTGAAATATCAGTATAAATAAAGTCATTTTTTAACGAAAAATAAACTAGTTTATTTTGTCACTACTTTTGTCAGTTTAAATTAAACCAGACATCAGTGGATTTAAATATAATGTCAGTATACGAAAACATCAGTGGAGATATTCTGAATTATCAGTCAAATTAGACCTTTGTCAGTGGATTATGTAGATTGGGAGATATGAAAATTTTCTTATCACCAACGTTATCTATCTATCTATTAGTATTTTCCATTCCTTAGAAAGCAGTTTGTACTATCTTTTATTCTCTCTCTACCTCTACCCTGTCTGTTTTCCTCTCTCGGCCTCTAAAAAATTAAAAATCTAATAAATTTTCGCTAAAATCACAAACTTTTGACATTTTTTAAGGCTTAAAGCATATGCAATTTTTAGAATAGAGGTTGCGTAAAAGGCCCAAGTCCACATAAATAAATCGAACATGAAATTTAGTGCGTTCAAAAAAGGGTAGGAGTACATTCCTATATGTGTAATTAGATGAGTGTAATAAAAGTCTCCAATATATGAAAATTTCCGATGGTTGTAAACCATTTATAAGGCAAACGAAAATATTAATTGTGCTTTGAAAGCAAAAAAGAGAATGCACGGTGTACTCATTTAGGGAATGAGAATTACTTAATTAATCTTTTCTTTTATATTTTTTCCTTTGTAATGTGGCTGTGGGAGATGACAGATAAGAACACGTATTCGCTCTTGATCACGAACGATGTTTCATGATCGTGAAATACGTAACCAGAGTGGAAATGCAGTTTATACCAATTGATTTGTAATTGAAATGAGTCTTAGAAAAGGAATCAACTGGCTTATTCCCGTAGGATAAAGTGATAAAGCAAAACCAGGCCACCAACTCTTTTTGTTATTCATTAATTCCTCTTTAATGTTTTGTCAATTGATCATTTGCACAAGTTGCCTTTGATTCCCCCCACAGGGAATCCTTTTGTTTTAGAGATGTGAAATGCCCGTGCCCTGCACATAAATGCCGGGTTTGTCCAAAATGCCCTCAAAGATCCCAAAATGTCCATAATGCCCAATCAATGCAGATTATCCAATTTTTCTAAACAAGGTAGAAAAAAATTAAGGCATTTTACTTATATGTCCTATAAGCAGGGTTATAAATTGTCCAGTCCAAATCTTTTGGTGGACAAATCTGTCCAAATCTGGACAGTTCTGGACGAAGTGGACAAACATTTTATTGGAGAAAAATAGCGAAAATCACTAAATTGGGCCAGAAAACACACATTTACTTACTATTTACGAAGTAGATTAAACGTGAGTGTGCTTGCTTTATAAAGTCACCAACTCCATTCCTAAATTATTGAACTTTTTATTTCATAAATTGCCTATTTTTAGAGGTTTGTCAACTTGTCCAGATTTGTCCACTGGACAAGAGCTGGAAAAATCCGGAAAAATCCAGATTTGTCCATGGGATTTGCCCAGGTGGATTTTTCCACTTGAAACCCTGGTCCTAAGTACATATAACATTAATGTAAAAGGAACATTCTTAATCTTTAATTAACTTATAAAAATCATTAATATTTAAGTTAAATAGGAAAAAATAAAAAGTACGATAGTATTCTGTACAAAAACTGAAAAATGTGGCCAATTTGCCTTTTTCAGCAAAATCAAAATGCCTAAATTCTTTTATGCCGGGAAAAAAGGGAAAATTGGGCATGCCCAAAATGCCTTAATGCCCAGGGCATAGGCAGGCACCACATCTCTATTTGGTTTGTGCTTCGAATTTGTAAAAGGATTCAGAGAAACGTGATTTATTTCTTCTCAGGGTAATTATAATTCATCAAAGTATTTAATAGTTTGATATGAACTTGTTGTTCGCCTCAGGACTCCCTCCGATTTCTCCACAAAAACCTCATAAACCAGCCCAGTGTGATTGTAGTCAGTCTTTAATTCTTTTTTTATTTTGTCGTTACTTTTAAATAAATACATTCTGGCTCTTAAAAAATGTCACCTAGTTTCAATCTTTATAACTGTTTTGAGTCTTCAGCCCTAAAAATAAAACTAAAAATTACTTCGGGGATTTCAAAATTATTTCAATTTTATTTTAAGTTTTACGTTTCAAGAAATTTTCTACATTCATTTAATACAAATTTTAAATAACATCTCTAAATAGCTTCGTGGTTCTCTATATCGAAAGTTAGCTGTGAAATGGTTGTTACGTTTTCCAGAAAGCGTAGGAAAAAACTAATAAAGAAATAAAGACATTACACATGGCAATAATGTCGTTTCTAGCTTATACACACTTCACACTTCCCAATATTGTAATGTAACCTATATTTAGGGAAACTCGTTGGGGTCGTCAAAGTTCAATATTAATAATAATGCTAATTAAGAGTCTTATTCATAGCCGTTCATTATTCGAGGAAAAAAATAGGAATTCGAGAATGTCAGTGGAAATTGCCTATGTAGAGTATTTAAATCTCATGAATATTTTCCCTTCACTTTCCCCTGCAAATTATTAAAAATAAAGATGAGGAAGAAAAAGGTGAAGATTTAGAGTGTTCACATCATTTGAGGACTAAGGCTAGACGTGTCACAATTTAATAACCCAGAAAGAATGAGATAAATATCACAGAGATTTCTCATGGAATAAAATCCAATGAAAAATTCTCAGAGAAATTAAAGTTGGTCAAATGAAAAAAAATAAATTGGATTTTATTCAAAGTGATCTCATTAGCAATTCAAATTTCCCTCGCTTATTAAAATTCGTATTTTTTCATTCAAACCTTTTACCTGGCCTCCAATTTACTCTCCATTCTCATTAAAACTTCTTGGGAATATTTCTACTCTGCTATTGACTTTGTGTGTACGGGGAATACAGAGTAAACACTTTTTCTTATATAGTCTTAGTCGTGTAGCTTTTTTAAGCAAATACACGCAACTTTTTCCAGCTAAAACGGGCGCTAATATTTATTATGAAATAGTTTACAAAGACATACTTTCATTCTATTTTATCAGTTTCTTAGCAGCTGATTCAGGTCAACGATGCCTATCTTAACTTTTTAAGTTCAACTATTTTACAAAAAAGGGAAACTCTTAGTTTCAGAGAAATGTATTAACAAGGAATTGTATGCACATATTACCAAAACTTTGATAGAGTAAAACTTATTAAAAGAGAGATAGACAGCTGCTACATATAGAGGTTAACGTCCAAACGTGGTTGGACAGTTACATGAGAAAGTTTGATGATTTTGTCTAGTGCTCGGCGTCATTCCATTCAATTCCATCCAACTCAGGAATTGAATGAAAAGCAGTCATTCAATTCAGGTCGATTCCATTCAAGACTTGGCTTGAATAAATTTCATTTTAGATTGAATTGAATGGAATTGAATGACTTTCGAAATCAAGTTTTGAAAACATCGCTAAACGCATATAAAAAATTCTAAGTTCAAAATTAATATTTTTATGTTGGTTTAAATATGCCCAAAAACTCTGACATTAGGTGCAACGTTCAATTCGGGAAACATTTTGCAATATATTTTTGGCTTTTTTTTTAATTTTTTGGATTTCAATTCCATTCAATTCAAAGTTTTCAATTCCATTCCATCCATACAAGGAATTAAATGAATTCATTCAATCCAACTTTTATTCAATACAATATTTTGTTGAATGGAATGGAATTGAATTGAAAGGAAAAAGTCTCATTCAGACTCGAATGACGCCGAGCACTAATTTTCTTAATATGCCTTTTTATTGGCTGCATGGCATCTGTTTAACTTTAAGTAGAACTTGTGTCATTCTAATCAATGGTTTAATATATCAATCACCAACGATTTTGGTGCATTGCATCGTTGTAACTTTTACAAATAAAAAATAAAAACGCAGCAAAGCATTTTAGATTGTGATCTGATTGGAAGAACAATTTATCATTTTTTTCTGAAAAATCTTAACATTAACCTAGAGTGAAAGGCGGCTATGAAGTATTTCCAAAACGGCTCTTACCTCGATTGAAGTAATAGACTTGAAAGCTGTGTTCGCCAAAATAGCATTAAGCACAACCTTTTGGTTGATGTTTTTTTTTGTTTTGCTTATATTGCTTTATTTGCTGTGTTTACATTCCCGCAAATGTTTTTTTGCATAGCCGCCTATGCTTTGATTGGTTAAAGCATTGGCGAGAATGAAAAACAGCAAATAAAGCGATTCAAGCGAAAAATTCGAAATTTCAAATAAGCGCTTTAAAGCAAATGAAGCCAGCAACTGAATATAAAGCCATGGGCAAGTACTGCTTGAAAGTTTCATTTAAAAAAAATAAGAAATAGTGCAGGGATGTAAAAAAAAGAGGAAAATTGCAACAATATAAATTTTCATAACACCAAACTATAGAAATAACTTGATATTAATATATTCTGCCTTGTAATTTTGTTTAATTTTATGGTTATATACAGGGTTTCGTTTCTTGCGCACGAAACGCATTTTACCCACCCACTGCAAGCTACTGCACAAAATGCAAGAAATGCAAGAAACTAAAATCAATTTATAATTAATTTTAACAGCTAATTAGGCTACAACTAATACTGCAGTGTTATTAGGCTTTATTTTAGCTTCAAAATGAGCATATATAGATTTCTGTAGGTTGCATTTGAAATTTTGTTTTTTACAATGTATTAAAGGTTGTTGAACTCTACACAGCT
>JAQFYJ010000110.1:0-20986 GCA_034694685.1 Isotoma anglicana | reverse complement strand
CCATTGGGCAAATTAGTATAAGAGTATTTAATTTACATATCCGAGAGGACGGTATTAAGTTCGTGTTCTAAGTCTTGATACTTAATTCTTTCTTCTTCCATCTCATCCTTTAATCTATCGATATTAGCTCTCAGTAAATAGTTTCCTTTCCTTAAAGCATTTAATACATTCTCTCGGCGTTTTATTCTCTTTCCAAATAATCCCAGCCTGTCATCATGAGTTAAATCTGGGTCATCTTCTTCAGATGACACATCTTCATCGTCATCGTCATCAGATTCTGATTCCTCAGATTCTTCTTCAGACTCTTCTTCCTCCTCTTCTTCTTCCTCTTCCTCAACTTCCTCTTCATCTTCTTCATCCTCTTCCTCATCCGATCCCGTGTCTTTTAGCATTTTTGCCATTTTGTCTACTTCCTTTTGTAACTCTTTATGTTTAGCTTTGGAATCTTTCAAATCTTTTTCCAAATTTTTCTGCATCATTTTTAAATTTTTTCTTTCCAATTTACTTGAATGCTGTTTTTCTTTTACACTGCGTAATTTATTCTCCCAAAGTTTTATTTCCCTATCTTGCTTTTTACGATTGAGTGTTTCTTCATCTACTTCCATGTCTGAGGAGTTTTCTTCTTCGGACTCCTCTTCATAAGCAGCAGCACCATTTGGAGCTTCAACTTGAGACATTTGACGAGAAATTTTTCTCTCGAGAATTTGTTCTTCTGTTTGAGTCCATCTGCAATCTGTGGTGACAGCTGGAGCAATTCCCTTTTGGGTCAAGGATTTCTCCCATTTCTTTTCTAATACGGATCGCTTTTGTTCAGAATCTTCCAAGTTTCCTGTAAGTAATTATATAGAATATATGTACGATGCATAATTTAGGTTTTCATGGTTTTCAAGTTTCCTTTTCTACATGAATGCTACTAAAACCTAGCTATTAGGTTCAAAAAATCGATAGAAGCTCATAAAGCTGTAATCAACTATGAAACCAGATACTCGTAATTCAATTACATAATTTTAGGCAATATAATTAATTACCTTGTGCAACAAGTAGCTTCTCCATAGCCTCTTTGTATTTTGCTTCCCAATCTTTAGCTGCTTTATTAGCTTGTTGAAGTTGTGCTTTAAGAGTGTTCACTTCCTCTTCTAACTCGTTACCTTCTTGAAGGTCATCTTCTTCATTTCTCTCTTGATTGAGTTTTGGACCGTCTTCATTGATGCGAGATTTGGATTTTTTAATACCAACAATCGACGGAGATTTCCAGAGTCCAGAACTAGACTTTCTTAGATTTCGAGGCTCTTTTGTCATCATTGAAACCTCATCTTCTGATACGAGACCCAATTGTGCTTTCAAAGTATTTATCTCAGCTTCCATTGTAATAATTTGGCATTTCAAGTCTCGATTTTTCTTCTCGACATTTGATTTATTTTCTAGTTCCATTTCAAGCATTTGCTTTGATGATTGCAGTTCATCTCGTAGTACGTCTATGTCATCTACAAATGTTAACTCTTCTGCTGCTTCCTCAGGGATTGCAGCTTCCCCCGGTTTTTGTCCATCTTCAACTGTTAGTTGACGTCTAATTTTTCTTAATCCTATAATTCCAATCCCATAAGATCTCATAATTACCGTTTTTAAAACGACATCTTATTAAAATTTTAAAGACAACTAATTTATAGAATAAAGCTCACCAGACAAAATAGGTTTACTTCTATCATTGCATTGTACTCTTTTCAGTTTAACTCCACCCTGAATTTCGTTCAGAAGTTTGTTATGAATCGCATCTGATTTTGAGGCTGGCTTAGCTTCCGAATCAAAAACGAACTGAGAATCATCAATTACATTATATTAACTGTCTTGTGTCGTATCTAAATTGCGCGAACAAAAATGTAGAATCTCATAATATTATTTTGTTTTATCTTACTTTGCCAAGGGATTTCATGCGTGGAATTATCGGCTTCGATCTGTCATTGCAATCAACATGTTTTAATTTTCTTCCCTGCTCGATTTCTTTCATCAACTGTCCAAAATCTGGTCTTTTCCTACAAGGTTTACGCAACTGCTCGATCTTTGCTTGAACATGAGGTGGCTTTGGTGGTTTTGCTACAAAAGCAAAAATAAACGTAAATTATTTTCTCTGTCATCTTCTATTTTGTATGAAGAATTTTTGAGATATTTTATGTTGTGCTACAATGTCTATGAATTACAAATTACCCGAGAGTCCAGGCCCAGGAGGAGGAGGAGGTGGGGGTGGCGGTGCTCCTGGAGGAAGAGGAGGGGCTGGAGGGGGCTTCGAAGCTGCTCCATTTTCATTAGGCATGTTGACTTTGGAGTCCTTTCTTTTTTTACTTTCTACCTTAGGCTCATTCTTTGTCTCACTTTTCACCCGTTGGATGGGAATTGTTGTAACTTCCTTAATTACTTTTGAACCTTCTTTCTCTATAGCGATAGGTATACTTTTTGGACCTTCTTCGGCTTTACTTCCAGGCACAGGGTTTAACTTTACCGGTGGAAGCTTTTCAGATGATACCTGCTCTTTTTTATCAGGCTTTTTGACGGCCTTCAAATTAATTTGTAACTTTGTTGTTCCTGGCTTTGAAACTTCTTGCAAAGGCGGTTGTGGCTGTTGTTGTTGTGCTGCTGGTTGAGGCTGTGGTGATTGTCTTTGAGCTGTAGGTTTTAAATTTCTTCTCCATGGAACTTCTTGTGCCTGTGGCTATCAGAGAAGTTTATTTTCATGAGAATTCCTTTGATCAAAAACATGATAGATGTGAAAAGTAATATGCTTTTTGTAATAGTGAAAGTGAAAGGCAGGAAAGAGAAATGAGCAAAGAAAAGAAAGGCAATGTATGTTACAAAGATATTTATTATGTAGAATTGGGAAAGGAAAGAGTGTTGAAGCATATTGATTGTTGTATATAGTAATGATTAAAGCATGCAACATATAGAGTAATTAAGTGAATGAAGGGCTGATATGTAGGGCTGAAAGGGTTATATAAAGAATAGCAGAGGCAATGGGTTATGTAAGGTTACGCATTAATGCGAAGCCTAGTTACTTGTTGATTCGTAGAAGAGTCCCTGACCCAGGGAGGCTTTTGATTTTGTGACGGATTATTGCCACGGTTGGGAGGTACTACTGGCATCCTTCTATTCTATTGTACAGATACACAACGATAGATTACTTTGGGGAAAATACACCTCGCTTTGTTCTACCTTTCTTTGGATTGTGTCGTGTGAATGAAATTGTTGAACTTTTATTTAAATCGTTTAAAACCACTGTTTTGTTATTGAATGTTCCAGGTAGGAATAATTTAAAAGGTTGTCAATGTACTGTGGTGGAGTCCCTTGGTCTATATGAATCACACCGAGTGAGTATTTCGAATGCGTCCTATTCACTATAGTTTCTAATTAACTACTTAATGATGTAGATGTTTGAATGCACCCGATCAGATAATGAATGACATTCGGGGACAGCGGACAGATTTTTACTAGAACTTTAGTCGCTAGATTTCTTGTTTTGTTGAAGGATGAATCAGGAACTAGAAAAGCATATTGGTTGCTGCTGCTCTTACGTTGGCTTCTGTTGCATGACCCATAGCTATTTTTGTCTCTCAGAATTTTTGCAAGTTATCTCTTTGGCAAATACGAAACTGCTTGCGCAGATCTTCCCTAAAATCCTTAATGTTACCATTAAATGAAAAGGAATAAGCAGTGTAGTCTGCTTGTATTTGTGATGGTAATATTCCTCTCAAAAACCGGGATAATTGTGCCAATAAGGGATGAGATCGCCATTACCAGATTTCATTTTTTAAGTTTTCTTAGATCGTGGGCGGTGATTATTCAAAGAAACCTCATATCTAAATACATTTCACTAATCTCACTACCGGTTTATATGCCTCGGAAAATAATCATCTTGCATCTGTTTCTCGAATTTACCAGTCTTCGCATAATCATTTTAAAATACACAGTTATTAAAAATCTACAAAATATGCATGCAAATTTTTTGCATGCCTTTCTCTATTATTAGTTGTAGAGTAATAAATAGAGATATAACAGCCCTGTAACGTCATAACATAATTCTCTAATTACCGGAAATATTTTCCATCTTTTTAAATTTTCAATTTAACTCTGATTATTGCTATTGTATCTTGTGTGCGTGTCTGGAGTTTAGAAATTATTCGTCGTCGTTTTGGGGGAAAATTATATCAAATACATTTTTACTTTTCCGTTTCATACATTCCACTTCTGAAAGTTTTTCTAATTTCATGCTTTTTTATTCAAAAAGAATAATATGACAGATGTTTGTATAATTCTATCCCATTCTGCTACTATATACTGTTGCTGGCATGATTCCAGTTATGTAGCATTAAATCCACACTGCATGCATTTCGTGAATTCTATTTTTACAGGGGAATTTTACCCTTTTTCATAATATAGTTGTGGGTGAAAGCATCTTCGCCTGATCAGAGAGTACAATGTATAAGATACGTTACATACTCGAATGTATGAACAGCTTGAAGTTAACCTGGAATTGGTAGACGATTGAACTCAGTTTTCGCTTTCGGTTTTGTAAACTTTTATTCTGATCTGCGTCAAAAAAGTCACAACAAGCTGTAGATTCCAACTTCATTTGGCTTCGACCTCTTGACTTGACTAAATTCATCACAAAATTAAATAGGTTATGCCCTTAGCAGAGATTAAGTTGTACCAAATGAATAAGTGGGATGCTGAAATGTGCGTACAGTTGGAATGAGGGTCACATCATTATGTCTGCTAAGTTAGAAATGATAAAAATACATTCATCGACTAAGTGGTTCAATGTCAACCATCCAATTTTTGACTTTCAATAAATATGTACTATTCAATTTTTAAATTCTAATTCTCAATTATGGATTTTATGAAAATAAAAGTTGCTGGAATTTTTCACACACGAAATCGTACAACTGATTCTTGCTTCTAAAAATTTTATTGCAGATTAAACCAAAGAGAGTTGTTGTATAATATGAATTCGGCATCTTTGAGTTTTTAAAGAATACATTATAGTAAAGTGTGGTAAATTCATTGTTATATATTTGGAATTATAGGCTTTTCTCCTATGTATTTAATCTTTGACTTAACTTGGTTTTTAATATTTATTTACCTAATTGTAATGATACTTAGCTCTTCTCTGTGGTTTATAGGCATCTGTTTATTCTAGACTTGCTGTGAAGTAAAACTGCTATTAAATAGTGAATACAATTTTTTTCGCATGAACATGAATCATTAAATAAGTTTTCTTATTGTTTAATAGAGAACTAGCCAGCCTTGTGCTGTGTGGCTTCTTATCACTTTCTGTACTATTAGATTAATTATTATTTAAACTCTATAACATCAATTATATAGATATTTCCTATGCATAATGTGGCATTTTTGTTCATTTAAAGGGTTCATTAATACAGGCTAGGAATAATTGATTTGATTAACAGGGATGGAGATTGTCTAAGGTTCACATTCACTTTATTTATGCACCTAATTATTTCTGCTTTTGATAGCATTTTTACACAACACAACATTTGGAGAGAAATTAAATTGCATTTTTAATAGGTATTTAAAAAATAGAATGGTCATTATTAAACTAAAGATAAGGAAATTTTAAACAGCGGAAATGCACTCAATACACATAACATTTTTTCTGGCCTAGCAAAGTGATTTTGAACACTAAAAAAAGGAACACTTTCTTTTGTGATATTCTCTTATACATTCATTGTAGAAAATTAACTTAAAAAATGATGTACTGAATTAATACTGTTCATATTCAAATACAACGCACAATAAGTTACAAATAAAACTAAATTTTTCTTGTTTGCAAAGTAATTTCAACCAAATACCATCAATGTTTAGTGCATAGTGCATAAATATATCACATTATTTTAATCCTAATTAATTTGAGCTCCTATTGCTAAACATGCACAGATTTTCAAATTATATTACATATTACCATTATTTTTTATAGCCTTTACAGATTAACATGCATTTATATTTGTGTTTGTAATTTCTTTCACATCAAATTATTTCTTTTTGCTTCTCAACCTTTCAAGTTTTTTCAAATATGATTAACTTCTCCCACAATGAGTTTATATATCCTATTGTAACATTCAATATATATATATATATTTTAATCATATCGTAAATTCATCCTTTTTCCTTTTATTTTAAACGTATCTTACATGATTTTTAATAACTATATTTATTACACGTAGAATTAAAAATAATGCGACAAAATATTTTTACTCAATATACTAAAGAAAACGTTTATCGTATAATTACAATATCAAATGCAATCAACAATATGTTATACAACTGAAAAATTAACACTTGTGATTGATTTGCATGGAATAATAATCTCTGAAAGACTTAACGCATGATAATCCATTGGCATTTCGTCGTCGTCGTTGTTTCCATTCGTGCTATTGTTTTTAAATAGATAATCGTAATCCTATAGGATTATTGTCAGTTTGGATAATTTAGACAATCATGCATTTTTTGTGCGATTCACTATAATATAGAATTTTTTTGTTCCTGATTACAATTTACCAGGAACTTAAACATTGCTTGTGGTTGAACAACAATTTAAAGTTAATTACGAGCATTCTAACAATTCCTTGTCAATATAACGGACATTCATCAGACAAAAACAGTTTTAAAAAAACATAATTTGAATTAGTTCATAGCTACTTCTTTCAAATGGCAGATAGTTTTTGAGAAGAATGATTGAGTAGAGTATAGCACAACCTCTGCAATGCGTATAAGTGATTGCCAGAATTTAGTCTGCTGAATTTCTTCACATATGCATAGTTGTCATCATGATGATTTTTTTATTTTAATTTTTATAAGGGTTAAAAGACCTGAAAAATTATTCGTCGTTCATTTGATTAACTGGTATTTCTTACGCTAGACCACAGTTGATTAACTCTACATAATTATAGTTCTACTTCTGCATGAGTATACAGAAGACCTTTTCAGTTTTTCATAGTTGTAATTCATTTTGGCAAATGGAATCTTTAGGAAATTCAAATCGATTTCAAATATTTCAAAACAATATCCCCTCTTCTTGTTTGTTCAGAACATATTTCTTGCTTTTAAGTAATTTAAGGGAAACGCTGAAATACTGCAGTTCTGTAATGATTTTATTGACAAAGGTAGAAGGAAATGTTTTTCATGTGTTTGAATTTGTGCTGCTGAGCAGGTTTTAAGACCACAGCCGGCAGAAGCACAACTTCAATTGATTTTACTTAAATCGTTGACATTACTGACAACTGTCTGCGTATTACGGTGCAATATTGGAGTTGTGTCTATGGGGGAAGAAGTAGAAGACAGAAGGTTATGTATAGTATTCTTTGATTGTGCCTGATATGTTCTCTAGAACACTACAAGTTGCATTTGAAAGGGCCTGATTTTCATGCAGTGAAAGAGGATGACGAAAAGACCGTCTTTGATAGGTAGGTTATTATCCAAACTGACATAAAGTATGTAGGTATATATTTATAATATAGATATTTCAACAGAAACCCTTAATGTTTACTCTGAAATCTTAAAGTTAACTTATAATCCTCGAACGAAGTTTTAATTCTAAAATACTGCTCATCCTAATAATATTAGATAACACTTGTATCAGTTTCATCATCACAAAAGATGGCAAAATTTGTGCAACTCTGTTGAGATAAGTATATATAGGCTCTTTGCAACGATTAGAGTAGGATGTAAGTTATATTTATGTGTAGGTGTGTTAGAATTTAAGAGTAGAATGCACCTCAAAGATTTCTAGGTAATTATGATAATTCTGTGATGAAAAGAAGTGAGATGCATACAAACTATACAAAGTATATTGTGATGAGCAAAATAGCGTACAAAGGTTAGTTAGCAATAATTAGGTATACAATGCAGGTCTTAGATTTCGAAGCAGCATTATGGTATGGTGTTCTCTTGGATCATATTGAGGATGAGAGTAGTCAACTGATGGCACATTTTTCCCTATTTAAGGGATGAAAGCTTTCTATGTGTGACATATGAACATTGTCCTTATTATGAGCCAGTGCAATGATATCACAAAGTCTTGTGATTTCCTTGAAAAGTGCAATGATTCGCCAATTATATTTGGCTGAGCACTCCAGATGAGTTAGCTTCCATTGTTTTCGAACCATTGAGCAAATGTCTCGACGCTCTCGACTTTCTTGGGTGGCCGAAGTCGTCTTCGATCCCAGCATGTCATACTTGTTGGCCACGACGAGAACAGGAACGTTGTGCATGTCACGAGAATCGTAGATCTGTTCCTTGAGCACTTTCAAATGCTGAAATGTGTCCAAATTTGAGGCATCATAGACAAGCAAATAGGCTGACGCTGATCGAAGAGACACTCCACCATTCCATTCTTCCAATGAATTTTGAGGAAACGAATTCAAAGGTGGTAAATCAACAATCTTTAAATGGTACACGCGATTATCTAACATCACGGTTCTAGTATGCACTACAGGCCGCACCGTTGTACAATATTCTCCGCTAAAAGTGTTGGTTGTGAATTGCTAAAAACAATCAACAATACAACAACATTTATCCTACTTCCAGTTTTATCTTCTTGAATTTTTATTACTACCAAAGGACTACATAAGAAGGCTCTAAGCTTTACTACAAGAATAAGTTGCTACTAAAAATTTATTAAATTTCTGGTACAAGCACCATAAAAAACATTGTATAAGCAATTCATGCACCTAAAAAATCATGCATATTTTATGCATGTAAAACTCTCTAACTATTAGAAGCTTTCACCATGGAGAAATGTATTGGTAAGAGAAAGAGAAAGCAGTTAAAAGTCCCAATCACCCAATACACTCCATTCCCATTTCATCAATTCTTTTTTTCTCTTCTCGCATCAAGTATAAAAGGATAGGAAGGAACGTAAAATAAAACAAGGATAAAACCGATGTGACAAGGCAAGCTACTGGTGGTTGTATTAATAATGCATGATACTTGGTGAAAGTCCAAGATCCTAAAATTTATTTTAGTAAGCACCAGTAGAGACAAAGGAAACGCATAAGAGCAGAATGTTGTCTTTTTATGCATTTATGAACCATTGCACACTGTCACATACTTTTAGTTTCCTCTATTATTTTCACTTCACGTTCTTCCTCGAAAAATATAATCTTGTAAGACATTTCTGATCTAATATAGGTTCAACAGGCCGTTATGGGTAGTATAGTCTAGCAGATGTGTCAAATGAGTTTTAATCTTAAGTATAAACCAACCAAGCGTAAAAGTTATCCAGACAAAACAAAACTATGTTTTATTAATCTTAAGTGTATGGCTTGGCATTTTTAATGAGAAAGCAGTCGGAGAAAACAACACGATACCAAAGATGGAGAAAGCAGGCATGCTGAGGTAGAATGAGACTATAAATAAGACTTACTTCAATCATGGAAGTTTTTCCAGTACCTGGCGCACTATACATAACGAAAAACAAGATTCTTTTTATTGTACTTTCAAACTTTTTTACGAAAAGTTTAAAGATTAAAAAAAACTTTAGTACACAGTAATTTTTTGAAATTTCAAAAAAATACATGTTCAGGGAATGAAATATTCTTACCCGAGTACCACGATTTTAACCATATGCATTTTCAGACTTCATTATTCTGCTGACGTCCAGTATGAACTTGAACTAGTAATAAGTAAAAAGGCAGAAAAGTTTGGTAAATAATTCTGAAGATTCTGGTACCATTTGCAACATTTTTACCATGAATTCTGGTCTATATCTGAACTCATTTTTACTATGTCATCCTCATATTTTATGTTTCCTTACTAGAAAAAATGCTTTTCAGAAAGATATTAAACAATTTTATAGTTAGAAAGAGGCTGTTTTTGTATGTGTTTTATCTATACTATTATTTTTATCGTGTGTGTGGGTTGGACTTGGAATTCCAGTTAAAGTGATTTCTCTGTTCTTTCTACTTTACTGTTGTATAAAGAAGTTAAAGAACACGGTGCAAGTCAATAAAGTCTTACTACATGTTACATGCATACATGTATAAAAATTCCTTTCACTCTGAACATTTCTGCCTACACTTATGGGAAATCACACATGGTTCTTCCTCTTAACTTCAAACATGAATCTTATAGTTATGTAATAATAATAACGGTAATAATAATAATGTTATGACTTACTGTTGATTGTTGAATTTTTCTGAAGCTGTATAAATGCACAATTAAGGGAAGTACGTTTTTATTTTGTAGTTTTCCAGGATAAAAACGATTGGTCTTTTGATAGGAGAGAGTTTTATATGACGTGACTGTGGAAGTGGTTACCTCAAAGTGAGAAAAAGAAGTAAAGCTGTTGCAAAGACGCTAATTTTTATTGAGTCTGAAAGACTCGAGAAAAATATGAGGTCAGGTAAGAAAGTGCTGATGAGTGGATTGCTTGTAATGATAATGATGATGATGATGTAAGTACATAAAAGTCTGCAGGGTCAGGGGGCAGTGGTAATAATAATAATGAGTCCATTTGTTGCTGATTGGTTGGTGATGAGGGTGGAAAAAAGTTACTTTGTTTCTTTCTTTTATATATTTGCTCTGTACTTTACCAGTATGTAGTGGAGGAAAAAATCCGTTTTATGCTGGAATGACACATTGGTAATTTTGATCCGGGCAGGGTAAAAGAACGAATGAAACTTTTCTTTTTATCTCAGCCTGCTTTTACTTTCTATTCCGTCGTCTTGCCTCAAAAACAATGAGAAACTGTGAATAGCGACGGGAGTTGAATAGTATATGATTGTGAAACAATAATAATGAGAATAATGGTTGTAATTAAGAGTTTTCTTAATTTGCTTTTTTCTTATTTGTGTACCGAACAAAGGGATGGAGAGACAGAGGTATTACGTAAGTAGTAGCACACACAATTACTCCAGATAAGATGGATAGAAAGAAATAGAGAGAGAGATAGGAATAGAGGAGTAAGAAATGGAATGGAGAGAGAGTAGAAGAGGAAGTTTCCAGGATGGATGAAAGGCTGAAAGTCCGACTGTGGAAGTTGTATATGGGAATTTATATTCTTTTTCTCGGTGGATGATGGTGGTGGTAGGTGAGACTCTGGTGAGATCCGTGTTCGTAGATAGGTACTAGCCTACTTGTAAGGTTCGTCTCTCAGAAGAGTGCTGTGTTTGTGGTGAATCCAAAAATAATGGGATGTTTATGTTATCTTTTAATAATATGTGTGGATATCGAAAATGGACTGTTGTATAGCTTTCTCTTGATTAACCGTTGAAAACAAAGTGTTCTTTATTTATCTATGGATGTTCTCTTTGAAAAGCTGTCTATTCATTTCCCACTCTGTACTCTAGAGATAAAGATAGAGAGAAAAACGATGTGGATGGACTGAATGGAGAGAGAGTTAGAGCGATGGATGGGAAGATGTGTTGAGTCGACAAAGTGCTCTGGAGGCAATGCAATATGACCAAAAGAATCAGTTAGTACAAGATAGTCTGAGATGAGTTGAGATCCTCTTTTTTGAAGCATTCAAACTTTTCAGTCTCATTTCTGCCTGCTGCTTGTGTCAGATACAATATTGTGTACTAGGATGAGTATTATGTTATGGTGTATTATGTACTGTATGGTGTGTTCTTCTTCGCCTGTTTTCCTTATTTTTGATTCGGATTCTTCGGATGATGAATTTGATGGTTGGTTCGTTTGTGATGGTGGTGACTCCAGAGCTGTGGCTGTGACTGCTCCTTCTTTCTCAGTCGACTGGTACGGGTGCAGACTGGCTCTCGTGATAGATCCAGTCGAATGAAAACAACAGCTTTTCCTACTACTTAGTTGTGGAAAAAGTAGCAGCAGCAGTGGTAGTAGCTCTAAGCACTTTGCTTTCTCCAACTTTCTCCTCTGGGTTTTCTACATATTTCTTTGGACTAGTACCCTTTGGGTTGGATGTGTCCTCTGCAGTAAGATGCACTCGTTTTATGGAACTCTGCTGCTAGATATGGTTCTGGATTGGGATGTGAATTCACATCCACCAACCACCACCGAATAATATTAAGAACAAGCAGGTTTTAAACGGATGATCGATTGAAAGGGAGAGAAGAGATGTCCTTATACATTTATTTTCCCAGCTCAAGCTCGCTCTTTCTCTCGGCTTGATATTCTTCCCTGCTACTGCTACTTATTGCTTGGTGTTATTTCTACTTTCTCCAGACCAGAGGTTACATCTTCCTTTCTCTTCGTCTTCAGCTTGACTCTAAGAAGACTAAAAGCAGTAAGCAAGTAAGAGTCAGACTCTGGCAATTCTGGCATGCAAGCAGGCAGGGTGCTTTTTCTAAGGCTTATTTTAATACTAGACACAATCTACTAGTGTTCACTTGTTCGGAACCAAAAGAGAGAGAGAGAGCTTTTTCTTCCAATCCAGCTAGACTCTAGGAGGTGAATTGTATGATGATGATACCACCGGCCGAACAAACTACATTTTGTATAAGGTAAAAAGAGTACGTGGTAGATGGTACAGAATCATGTAAACGGTATATCAAGATCCGTCCCAGCTTCACCACTGCATCAGAAGATATATTGAGAAAGGAATCCGGTGGTGGTGGTGGCCACCACTACTACTACCCACTGTGAACGGTACTATTACCTTACCACGATCACCACCCCTTTAGCTTTCTCTAGTCTCCTTAAATCGATAGTTTCGACCCGTCCTCCGTCAGTCTACATACTTTCTATACTTTCTCCCATAGACCCAAAAGAAGAACCCACACATTTGTATATGCTCACCAAAACCTTGTACTTATCTACCTACTTTCAACATTCTCGCTCCTTTCTGCTACCTTCAAATATTATAGGCCACTATTAAGCCTACAACTGCAATCTACGGAGCTAAAGAGATCAAACCAAAGTATAATACAGAAAATGAGTCAGAGTGGGTAATGCGTATGGCAAAATGCAGTAAGAACGAAAGAGAGAAAGTGAGGGAGAAAGTGGTAGATCGGATTCAACCTATAGGAGCTACCTAGGGGTTGTATTAAACGTGCTTACTTTCTCTTCATTTCTCCATCCAAATTCTCATGGAGTTCACCTTTCTCTTTTTTCTCATAATATAACATCGAGGGAGTTTTTGCTCATCAGAGGATGATTATTGGCACCCAGTCCCGAATTCCAACGAGTAGTGGATAGCTCATATCCAAAACGTAGAACTTACCCCTTGAGGCACTACTGCCTCACTTAAACAACTTCAGAGCTACTAACTTTCTCTCATTTCATCATTGACTTCCTTCCTTTCCTCTATGTAGTTAGGATGGTATAAACGGATACATTTTATGTTCAACCTTCCGCCCTTGTTCCAAGAATGACTTTTTGACTTTTTTTTTTCTTTGGTCCCATATAGTTCATGTAAATTGCTCGAGTAGCTACTACTAGCACTGTCAGTCACATCTACAAGCAGGTGGTCTCTTGTTGTCTTTGAAAGAAGCTTTATTTATCAAGTTTTATTATACGTAAATGAGAGTTTCAAAGCGAGACAGAACGATAGCGATGAATCTAATGAACAAACTTCAATTTTAGGTAACTTCCAAGGTCCCTCTGTAATAGAACAAAACTAGCTGACTCAGCAAGGCATCCTTACTTTTTGTTGTATGCAGATATGCTGTAATAACTATATGTTAGAGAAAAGCTCTTCGTCCTTTCATCATCGTTGCCCTAATTCAATCTTGTTTTAATTACTGACGAGGCTCCCTTGAAAATCGAATTAGCCCCGAGGAATTTATGGGTGCACCTTGCCGTCCTGATTCCACAAACTCAATTAATTAAACATCCATAACCCCTCCAGCTAGTCATGACTTTTATATTTTTGGCTAAAACAATACATACATATAATGTAGAGCCAAAATAGGACTATTTTGAACTACCTGTCACTTTTCCCTACTTCGATTAGGTAGTTATAAGTAGCCAAGGGAAGTTTATGCCTGAATGTCTATACAGCTAATAATAAATAAAGTAAAAGGTATACCTTTGAAGAATAATTAAAGGATGGAAAGTTAAATAGATGGAAATGAGATGGAAAAGGCAAACAGGTGAAAGTTTCTATTTACTTTCGCCTCCTTTCTACAAATGTAAATACTTAGAATTCACTGCAAATGTACAAATCATGAATCAATGGTTTTGGTGAGAAAACTAAAGCACTCATTTGATTTTATTTCGACTCAGGCACAAACATCCACAAATATACAATGCTCAGAACGGTTGAATAAATCCAAGTAAGTTGCTTGAATAGAATTCGTATCAGGAACAGCAAGCAGTGCCACAAAATAGCACAATAAAATGAGAACCATCTGCATTTAAATACGTACAAAATGGTAAAAGCTGCTTTGATTCTTCTATTCTACTTTTCGACATTTCAATGCACATCTAGAAAGGTATTTACTTTATCTCGGTATGTGAGTGGTGTGTCAAGTCTGACTTCAAAGTTACGCTAACATCTTAGGAGAAATACGAGAACATCCAATGTGGGCTCTATATTTTGTGTGTTTTCAAAGGAAAAGAAAGTCCTTTGTGAAAGTCGGAACAACAAACAGCAAGGAAATCTGGGCTTGACAATCTGATCTTTATCTTGAGAGACGGAAACAAAGATTAAGGAGGTTCTCTTCTAGTTTCATTTCAATTCTAACTCAATAAGGTTGTATATAATGTAGACTATAGACGACAACATCTACTTGTAATAATATACGATATAGCAGTCAGCAATGGTATTAGAAAGCTAGCAGTAGAATAAAATAGTCATGTATCTTATGTATTTACGCCTTCTAAAAAATAAAATCGGAATCGGAATGGAAAAATTAGGTCCTCCTTACTCCGTCCCCAAATCCATTCTAAATATCAGTAGAGTCAGCTCAATTCCTTTTGAAATGAATTTAATTATGAAAGACAACTATAAGAGAGAGAGATAAGATGTATGGTAAAAGAAATCATACATAGACACTCACATCAATTGATATGCATTTAAATTGAAGGAGAAAGTTTGCTGTAGATTATCATAGAAGTCAATACACAATGAATATAACATGATCACATTTTATTCCATGTTTTATCTTTCTACCGAATTTGGAAAACGGTAAAAGAAAAAGTTGAACTAATATAACTTTACTTTTTCTGACAAAACAAATCCATTTCCTGCTCAGTATAATCTGAAATATGTAACAAGATAAAAGCCACTCTCTCGTACAACTTACGATATTACCACGATCAGAAAGTGTCTTACTTCGTGACATGAAAGAAATTTATTTCGTTTAAGAAGGATTGTCAAAGAAATGGAACCCCATGATGATTGATTGTTTGATGTGATTTTTTTTACTCTTATCTCGATTTTCTTTCGACTTGGAAAACTCGATTAGCTTTCTAACTCTATTATATTATATATATAATAATATGGTAGTCATCACATTTCCCATTGATTCCAAGTTTTCAAGGAACAATACATCCATGGTAGGAAAGTACAGTATGTGTTATTCCATGTATAAGAAATAAGAATCTAATAAGAAATAGGATATTACCATTAGGCTGCTGAAAATGAACATATCTATAACATGAACATCCAATTTTATCATCTATGACATGCATGGATCATTACTTTCTAGATAATTCATTGTCTGAAATGAAACGTCAGTACTTCATATTACGCAGCGTACCTATAAGCGTATACAGCAGCTCACAATGTCGAGAGAATTTAAATGTGTGAACCGTATGATTTAAGATAAATAGAGAGGTGTGATGCTTGTGACACGGATTTATTCTAAAGAATCCTTTTGTTGTCATCTCTGTTTGGCACTTATTCTCATTGTATTTTTATATAATATTGAATATTCTTAAGTTTTGTTTTTATATTCAACACTCAACACCAGTCCGTCAGTCAATACCGTTGCATTAAGCGACAACAATAATAAGGAAAGCATATCGTTGCATTTAAGTACTGAAAATAAATTGGCGACAGTCAGGGGGGTATTTTTTGTACAATAGAGAGAACTATGTATCCGGCTTAGGAAACGTACCGGTATGATACGATAAGTATTTTGTATTTAAGAGGCGAAAAAGGTGCAAAATTCGTACAAAGATCTCCACTACGGAATGTAATTAGCCGGTCAAAGCACGAAAATCAGCAAGACGTTGCTCAGTTAGTCACCACGTGTTTCTAATCTGAAGGGTTAAGAATAGGCATCGGTTTCAGACAGCTTTCGTCCTATTTTTAGAGACCTCATCTCGTCTTTTATTTCATCTACATCCTTCCCATGCATCTTAGATACACATTATTATTATCATCATCGTCACCCATAAGGTTCCTTCTTCTATAATTTAAACTTCTTAGCAAACTGTGCTAGCTTTTTTATCCACTGATACAATGTTTCTTCACTAGATTCTAGACTGAAAGTCTATAACTAGCTGTAGTGATACTGAAAGTACAACTAAAAATGAAACTAAAGTCTAAGCACCCTCACTCAAGAGTATTACCACAAATCCGAAAGTATACTCAAGTAACCCGGATCAAGAATGTAAATATGTGTGCAATACATGTACAAGCCATTATATTCTTTCCATCTTTCTCGGACTGAAATTCATGCAATGGGAAAATTGGACTTATCACTTATGTATGTACATGATACGAGTTTCGAAGCAGTACTTAAATCTGCTTTTACTACTACTACTACTACAAGTATATGTACTAGATTTTACTACTTCATTCTATAATCTGACTCTCTGCATTTACTTACTTACTTACCTACATCATCCATTCCTCTTTAACTCTATTAGTTACTTCTCATCATCTCCATCAAAGAGGACAGGCTACATACGTTAAAGGAAAGAGTTAATCTTGCAAAATCAGACCTCATGTCTTACCGCCGTCATAACCGTCAAGAGCTTATTATTTTATATCAACAACTGGGAATTTCGACGAATAATAACAATAATAGCCAAGTTATTTGTTGAGTGCAATTTCATTTCAGTTACTTCTTAACTCATTCCCTTAGGTGAGCGAGATCTGGTTTCACTATTCTATAGTCCACTTTCACCACAGTAACAGTTCATTATTGAGCATCCTCCTACTACTTAAACAAATTTCTCAAATATTATTTTTACATGGACAATGGAAAGGAGTACAAATATACAGGAGTCTCATTGTACATAATAATAATAATGTTCAGGAGAAAGAGAAATTCCTTTTCCGGGATTATTAGATTTTGGAAATTGCAGTGGAATTTTGTTTTACATTACAGATGTTGTTAGATGAGTGATTTGGAGTATGAGAGAAGACTCTGGCCTCGAATTAAAAATGCCTTCCGTGTGCTGGTTGCCTTTACCTTCTCTCATGTCGGAGTTTGTGGTCTAGTTGTCGGCTATATGATTTGTGGAGCTTTCCTATTCCAGTGAGCACTTTCCCCAAAGTTATCCATCCGTCCATACCATCGACTGTTATGATCTCTCCTCTCCAAGACTTTAGTTCTCTCCCTTATTTTCATTTTCTCCCCCAGTCACATTTAATTTGATGAATACCATCTCACAATTATGATGTATGCCTGATATCTTATCTAGGAGTATAGAAAATCAAGAAGAAGATACGAAATTAGGCGAAGTACGAAAATTCCGAGAGGAAACAGCGAAGAGACTTTTATCGATAGTTCTTAGGTCAAATACTCTCGAACAAGTAAGTCTTTTTCCAAAGATGTAAGAGAATTGAGGTGAAATTTGAGTGATAAGATAATAATACTGTTTGGATTAATTGATTAATATAGGAGGAGTTTTTTAGGTTGGCAGACTTAGCGATAATGAATTATACGTTGGAAATAGTGAACGCAATTAATGATGGATATGAAGGTGAACCTGCAAACAATACGAAGGGATCAAGTAGTCGAACTCCATCGGAGAAACCAGCATGGAGCCTGCCTAGTGCATTCCTCTATTCCCTTACTGTTATTACGACAATTGGTAAGCGAGCATTGATGTAATTTACCGTCGATGCCATGTGCCACCTGATAACTTGAACTATTCGCATTCGATTTTCGATTCCTTCTGGTGGAATGTGATTAAATTCATTTACGGTTATTATTATTTGATCCATATTCTCTAGGTTATGGAAATGTAGCACCCAAAAGTCCTGAGGGGAAAATTGCTACGATTCTTTACGGTATTATAGGAATGCCACTTTTTCTTTTGTATTTGTCAAATATTGGAGATATTCTTGCTAGGGGTTTCAAATGGACATTTGCTCGATGTTGCCAATGCAGGTATCATTTATCTTCTTTCTTTTAGACAGCTCTTTTGAGAAAACTTTCTCCCTAACTCTTTCCTTGGCTTGTTTGTCGTAAAATACAATGATGGCTCATCACTATCATCTAGATGATCCATCAATGTTACCCTTAATAAACGTTTTTCTTTCTATTAGATGGAACTGCATTAAGCCTAAAAGATATCTTGAGAATGGAGAACTGGACGAAGAGGTTCCTCAAGAAGAGGACGAACAAATCACTGTACCTATTTCCCTATGTCTTGCCCTCATGGTAGGCTACGTCTGGGGCGGAGGACTTCTATTTGCCAAGTGGGAGAAATGGTCTGTTATGGATGCATCCTACTTCTGTTTCATTAGGTCTTTAATTTATTTATTGCCCAATTACTGTATATTATGAGTCATTATTTTAACGTTATGACTATCATTTCATTTCTCTTCACAGTCTTAGTACTATCGGATTTGGGGACTTGGTGCC
Source organism: Isotoma anglicana (assembly GCA_034694685.1). Classification (NCBI taxonomy): domain Eukaryota; kingdom Metazoa; phylum Arthropoda; class Collembola; order Entomobryomorpha; family Isotomidae; genus Isotoma; species Isotoma anglicana. The sequence continues at coordinate 2,240 of JAQFYJ010000110.1, read as the reverse complement.
CGGAGATGCGGTCAATGCAGATGGAGACGAAATCGAATTATCATTTGTATTTTGTTCACTCTACCTCCTGCTAGGCATGGCACTCATCGCCATGTGCTTTAATCTCATGCAAGAAGAGGTTATTGCCAAAGTTCGTGTTTGCGGCCGTCGATTAGGCTGTGCTCGATGAATGGAACTCAGACCAGAGTAATCTTCCATAAATTTCACTACACTTCGGTACTTAAAATTTCGATGTCATCAGCCTACACTGTTCTTCATTCAAGTACTCTTCCGACACACAAAATGTACGTACGTCCGTATAAAATGTTCCATTCGAGAATTTCCTGGATTGAATGGATGTATGTACATATTATAATTATAATCTTAAGTACACTTCCATCCGCCGACCATATTTATGCTCATTACAATGTACTGGATACTGGATTACTTAAATGTTATCATGTTTATCATTAAAATATCTTGTCCCTTACTTCATAATATACCTTAACTGCTTCTGCTCCTTTCAAAATCTTCAGCTAGAAGAGCATATTCAAGATTTAATTAATACACTGAAAGCAAGGTCGACCCTTTTGTACACACACGTAGTGAAAGACTAATCTTTAACTTAAAAGGTGTGTTGAGCTCATTTCCCTTTTTCTCATTGAATTCCGAAATTTATGGAACAAAAATACCGTATCATGTTACATTTAACTTTAAACCATTTAAATTCATAAATCCATGCTCATATCTTCCGACGCCTGTATCTAAAATTCTAAACTAATGCATGCTTAAAGGATTTGCTTTCAGTATGCTCGCTTTCTTTAAACTTTATACAGGATATGTTTGGGGAAAACCCTGTTGGTGGTTTGTGAATCTGTAGATATAGGTAGTACCTTGAAAGCGAACTAAGCTAAATCTTCTTTGTTTTGTACGTCCTTTCCAGTCAACTACCTACACAACCTTATAGTATAATTTGTTACGTGGTTATATTACATTTGTACCAAATCTAGATGAATAAAATTGAGTGTTTCCTTCGCATCTTGAAGGAAAAGTTTCACTGCTAGACTTAACAGAGTAAATGAGTTTCCCAAAAGTACTTGATGAAAGTTTCCTCTCAAGTAGGATTGTAAAATGAGATAGAAATCCCCTTGTTGAGGAGTAGCTGAAGAACTTCTTCCCTTCTACTGTCCTCTTTATTTCAGTGTTCCTTGCTCTAACAGATCAGAAATTCATAGTAAAGTTTCGTAGGGGCCAAAGCATGTCGAGACACACACTAAAGATACACATTATATACCTAGTAGAAATAGGGACTCTGAACTACTCTGAAGTGAAAGCGAGATGGGTTTTCTCATCGTTTTACATATGCACTGCACTGTTGAGCTGCGTACCCCATTTGGGTTCATACACTTGTATTTCATATCCTTATCGATAGCAAAACGGGTAGTACAAGCAGTATCAAGTAGGGTCCTTTTCCACTGTGGTATTCCTATGGTCGTATGATATTCTTCGTGGTAGAAAGCAAGTTGTAAAAAAAATTGTGAAAGTAGAAAGTTGGTGAATGGGGATCGATCGACCATCTCGTGTCAACTAGAGATTGCGCAACCCCCGCAAGCAAAGATTTCGCTTTCACTCTCAATCTCATCACCACCTCCCTTTCTCTATTTTCTTCACATTTCAAACAAAACATTTCACTAGTAGGAAAATCCTTGTTACTTCCAAATTTCAGCCAGTGAACTACATAATATTAATCTCATTGTGAATAAAAGTAAACAATATGGTTGTTTCGAAATTTGGATAAACGAGCTCATCTCAAACCATATCCATCTGGGGAAGAAAACAAGTCATGATTTGTTGCATAATATCATCATCATCATCAGTGAGTTTTGCTAGCCCTCATACATTTTCCGCTTTGTTAGAAATACATCGATCGACATCAAAAACGAACAAAATGGTTGTGATGACACCAGTCGTACAAATGAGATGAAGAGAAAGAAAGAAAGGCCAATATCAAATTACTAATAGAAAATGTGCGAAGCAAGAAGATGTTGTTTGTCAATCTTCTCCGTTTGTGTGGCCATTGTGGTTTACATTGTGTTAGGTGCACTTGCTTTCTTTTTTCTTGAAAGCCATTATCAAAAGAACCACAGTATTATTGCGAAAGAGAGTGTTAGTTTCCATGAACTGGACACTATTCGGAATCACACGGTACAACGACTATGGTAAGTTTAATTAATTTTCTCATCTATCCACTCATGTTATTT
>JAQFYJ010000109.1:0-21030 GCA_034694685.1 Isotoma anglicana | reverse complement strand
AGATAATCTGCGTTGATTGGGCATAATGGGCATTTTGGGAACTTTGAGGGCATTTTGGGCATGCCCGGCATTTATGATCAGGGCACGGGCATTTCACATCTCTAAACTTAATCCAACAACGGATTTATATAAGTTAAACTTAAGAAAATATTTGAATAAAAATAATGCAATAGTTGTTATACCTATTGTAGACTTGTTAATAATTCAAGTAAATAAAAATTCTACCTCACATTTCTAGTATACCTTAGCCATATTCCACCACTAAATAAATTTACATAAAACGTCAAAAATGCACCAAACTATCTATGAATCTCGAAATTTCGCAAAACCTCTTATAACTTAAGTTCTCTAGTTAAATGATACTTGAAATAATATATTTTACATCTCCAATCGTTTTGAATACAATGGGCGTTAAAAAGTTTTACCACTTTTTCAAAAAATCACTCATATTGCTGTAGACAAAGGATTACTTCTGGAAAGCTAATTTGTGCAATCAATTGAATTTGAAATTTAGTTTTTTACAATGCATGAAATATTGCTGAATTCTACAATATAGAGCCTAATCATAATTTGAGCTAAAACTAGATGAACGCATTTATAAGCTAAAAAATGCTAGTACCATTTCAGTATTAACCTTAAGCATAATTAAGAATTGAAATTAATTATTAACTGCTTTCATTTTCTTGCATTCTTGATCTTTCTGCAGGCATTAACTTGTACACTTCATTGCATTTCTGAATTTCATGCACCAATATCTAGCTGTTGTTTTATTTATCTGAACCCTGATTTTCAGGTTTCTTATAATCGCTTTCTGTATCATTTCGGTAAAAAATATAATGTATTTTATAAGAAAGCAAACGCAAATAAAAACCTGTAATGAAGTTACTGCCTCAAATGTTTAAGTATTTTCTGTAAATGAAAGTTTATATTATTTTCATCAATCAATGTTTTCACATGATATTTTTCCCTAATGAAATATATGATGTACTTTTATTTTATACATTTTGTTTACGAAATAAATTTCGGGTTTCAATGTTCTCATGTTATTGATTTTAAAAAACCTCGAAAGCCGAGACATACTATTTGAAAGATTTTCAGGACGAAATTCTAAAAGATTGCATATTTGTCGATTTCTAAATTGAGCTGCTATTCTAAACAACTTTTATAGCTTCAAGTTTTTACTTTATTACCTTAATACATATAAGTAATGTGATATGTGATTACTAGCGAATGGCTAATTGATAAAGTAAAAGATTTCTGCGCAGAAGATTCTTTTACTTTTGAACTGTTTAAAACATTTGATATTTCTAATTATTAATGCTTCTCCGACCCATTGTATTTATTTGAAACTTTTGTCATTATTTTGAACTTTTTGCTGTAAAAATCTCTAGTATAGGCATTACTCTTTTTTTCTGTTTGAAAAATCATCAACAAAATACCTTACCGTCCGTTCAACTGTTTAAAACTCCTATAGTAAATCCAAAAGTTTCAAAAGAGCAATGTGCTTACCACTTATTCTAATTCATTTACGAATACAATGTTAGTCGACAGGTAAAATTATCTCGAATATCTCGGAAGCTACTATTGAGATATAAATTTTCGGGGAAAGGAAAGAACTTCTAGAACAGCCCTCTTTCTACTTCCAATAATTTTGGATTTCCAGTTGAACTAAAGCGTATTGAAGAATTATGAATGCAAAAAATGAAAACCTGGCATAGTTTAATATTTTATGCATTAGCTCTGGTTTATGGAAGGAACTAGTAGACAGACTAGTCATAGAGCAAAGTTAGTTAGAAGTTAAACTGGCCTTGGCCATTATACATCTTACCCCCCGATTCGCCAAGTTATAGCATTCGCAATAGCTGAAGCAGGTTTAAATAAATATTTTTGAATTTGAAATATTCACCGAAATGTCACCCAAACCTGTCCACAGATAGTCACAAAGCAGCGAGTGTATCAAACAGTAAAATGATTTCAACAGCAAAGAAACTCATTTTCGATACAAAAATCAAAATCAGTTTTTAAATGCCTACAGAATTAGAGTACAGCTGTATCACTCTTTCCTACCACCTAAACAATTTCCTCAGTCAATTTCCACTCCAATGGAACCATCAAACGAAGCTCTTTACCTTCAACCCAAACCCCAACAAACATAAATGGTGGTATTTCAATTGCTTTATATTAATTTGGATCGGTGGTGGTTTTGCAGCAGTTTTTTTAATTATCGATATTCTGGAGCCAATTACCCATCTAACAGTAGCAAACTTCATTATCTATCTTTGCATCAGTCTTTTAGGAGCATTTGGCCTCTTTCTGGCCATAGCTATAGTTTTCGCGGGACAGGAAAGCGTAAACGCGTATAATGAGTTAATAATATTCCAACAGCGTTTACATGAAAGTAAGTACATTGAAAAAAATGCAATTTAATTATTTAACTCTAAAATGTCGTTTTTTGTTCATAATAGATAAAGGCGCCAAACTTAAACGATTAAAAAAATCCCCAATGTGGAAAACAACTACCGGGAAAATCGACAAAATGGGAATCATATTAATGCTCATAACAGTGTTTTATGGCTATTAGGTCCAGCAGCTGCAATAATAAATATAATCGAGCGAAGAGACCCTGTTAGTGTGTACACTGCAAAAGCTCTACCTGACCACAAGATGGCACAAGCACTTGTCCCAATCCTACTGAGCCCTTTTGTCGTAATAATACTATCTGAAGCCACCCGCACTATCCTAATCATTATCGCCTTCATGATTTTCCCTTTAGAAATATACCATGAATCGATTGAAAAGTTCAGAACGCTTGCGTTGCAAAAACAAAATGAAGCAAATAAAATGCAATACATATACACACTTTACACACAACTCAAAGTTCAAAATATTTGTGCACTTAAATTTAGCGCCCCTGAAACACTCATAATGTCCAGCTTTGGCGCCGTAGCCAACTGCCTTCTTAATTACTGCACGCTTAAACTCTATGGTAAAATCCCTTTTGTGATATACTTCTTCATACCACCAAGCACTGTTGTGATAACTATCACAACCATGTTTTTGGTCCCTTACGCAGTAAACCTTCATGAAAATTCTGCGAAATTACTGCATTCGTTAAAGCACCAAACAAAGGATAAGTACTTACGCCGAAAACTCAAGGCTATGATAACTATTCGACAGTACCTTGGAATTAATGGGTTTAATTTGTGCATGTTGGATACCTCTTACAAGACTTCGTACCTGTATATGATTTTGGATTACACAATCACTTTGCTTTTATCATTCCCTGATCTTTGATTCCATTTAATGTTGTAAAATTGATGTTTCAACATATAAGTTATTTTCAACTTAGTACGTCATATGCATTCCTTATATCTCTAATAGCCTTTCTCCTTACCAAAGCACACGCCGTAGCAGAAGAACTACATCATTAAGGCCATAGAAAGTCTAATTTAGTTTTTCATATCATCACAATAAATTGATAGTATTTTAGTGCCTATTATACACATCTAATTCAACTATGATGACAATTATGCAAGGTAGCATAAACTTCAGTGGAAGTTGAAGTTGGCTTCACTTTATATGCACAGGTTATATCAAAAATATAACAACAATGCTGTCAATATCCAGCGCCAACAATGTTTTATTGTTGGCGCTGTGATATTGTGTTGTTTGTGATATTGGCATGCTATATTTATGTTAAAATAAGTAATATCTACATGCAAGACATATAAAAAATTTAATTGATGAAACTGTAAATATCGTACCATATATTATACCAAATGACAAAGCTTGTATCACTCACCAATATTTAAAATACATTATTGCCTCCTTTTTGGCCTATATAAAATTTGATATCATATTTTAATGCAATAAAATGTAATAAAATGCAATAGTATATATGTAATAGAAATATTGAGTATTAAAATACTGTAAAAGCTTTTATTTGCAAACGCAATTTGATCATTAGTAAAACAAAGCTTAGCTGGTTGGGCTTTTGCACACATCTACACAAAAATCAGATTTTGGCGGTCTATTAGTTTACAAAAGATAGTTTTGTATGGAGTCACTGTCCCCCCAAGCCATGCTAGGAGTTGCCCTGGATAGGTGTGAACATGGGCAGGATAGAACGGATAGCTTAAGGGGCGGATATGAAATTTGCTAGCTTACTCGAAATTTGCACACCTATCCAGGGCAACTCCTAGGTTAACTTGAGGGGACAGTATACGTGAGGCTTCTATAATTATTACTAAAACTTTACTAACCAAAAGTTTTTAAAATATTTTGGTGGAGCAGAAAGAATTAAACTAAAACAGAGATTTAAATAATCGAATTTTTTTAAAATGTTTTAGGCATCCGGCACCGCTGAAATTCTGCATTCTGTCCAATTTACTATAGTTTCGGAGTAAGTAATTACAGACTGTACGATAAGTTATCCTCTCCGTTTAACACAGATAGGTATGGGAGACTCCGTGGGTGGTACAGTATAATGAAATAGAAACTCATTGTACAGAGTCTGTACTGCAGGATATTTTGCGAATTTAATTGTATCAAAATGATTATTTATTTTTAGTGTAAATTTTATGCTTTGAAGTTACCATTAATGTAGAAAAAAATCATGACTTGAATTGAAAACCTTTATTAATTTGAAATTTAAGAAAACATGATAAAAATCACAGGAACACCAAATATAATCAAATAATAATAATAATAAAGAATTTAGTCAGTTCAAATGGGTTATAATGTCCCATCATGTTGCTCTACTCGGTAACATGAGGAAAATACAACGATAAAAACATTATCTTTCTTTAAATAACAAAAGTCAAGCTACAGATGGGAAAGGAATGATCACAACCCTGGATTTAATACTTGGTTCTACTGAAATAGCGACTGGAATGGAATACTTATCCTATCGATCGGTAACATATTGTAGTATTCCTTTGCGGTTGAAGTCAAAGAATTACTATAACCAAATAAATATTTCGTGTACAGGTTGTTCATGCAGATTTGGGGGCAAGAAATGTGCTATTAACGAAAGAGGGAACTGTCAAAATTACGGATTTTGGAATGAGCATGCAAAACAACTTGACCTCGAAACAAAAGAAAGTAAGAGTAAATATCTTTAACACTGAGATTGCAAAAAATAATGATATAGTTTTCCGCCTAGAAATTTCTGCTGCAAAGTTTGGGTGTTATAAACCACGCAAACTTTCATTAAAAATGTACATTTGTGAAGCTCGCTACTGCATAGTTAAATAATATTTGCAAATTAGTAAATTTAAGCTTTAATGGAGTACCACACCGACAATTTTAAAACAATTGGAATTTTACAGATTAAGAAGCCGAATAGAGCCAAACTGATCAAGTGAAACATTGCAAGTATTTGTTACGTCCATTTGTGTTTTATAGGGCACGTTTCCATGGCATTGGAGTCTCTACGTACATTCAAATTCTCGGCTGAATCCGATGTTTGGAGTCATGTTGTGACATTATGGGAAATATTTACCCTAGGAGATGTTCCTTTTTCTAATAAAGAATGGGATGGTGCTTTTATTATTATGTTACTTTCCGGAATTCGATTGGAAAAGCCCAAATTCAGTAACCTTGAAATGTAAGCTTTGCAGCATTTTTTTTCTATGCTAATGAACAGGAAGCATATTTTTATCATAAACAAAAAATGTACGTAAATAACACTTGCAGGTACTCCAAAATTGGAGAATGTCGGGATGAGGAGCCTGCAAAACGGCCAACATTGACAACTCTTACAAAGTATTTCTCCAGCCTAAACGAAATCCTTCTACCATCTGTTAATTATGAAAATCCTACTGGAGACGGAATTTCGGGGCAGTGTCTTAAAGATTTGGAAATTCCTGATACTCATCTTGAGAAACCTTGAAGATGTCGTCTATGTTTAATGATACAATATTTCAACAATAAATCTCCAACACCTTTAATTATATTTTGATTTGCCATTTCTTTTGAAATTATTTGATTTGTAGTAAATTGGTGATATGGCTTTACTGACATGTTTTTAAATCGGTACTAAAATTAAAATAAAGTTGCTGCAATTAGATATAATAAATTTGCTAAGACATGATACTTGCATGCAATATGCAACAGAACTTTGTGTATAAATGCAGCATCAAATAAATCCAATAAATATTTTAAGCCGTGAGTGCCTATTGAACTTCAACCGGTGAAATATATACAATTAAAATATGTGGAGGAACATTTTGCAACATTTTCTCTTGGAAAATATTACATTGTATTGAAAAATTTTTGGTAGTACCCAATTGACTTTTTTAAAATGAGGTTTTGTATTCACAAATTATACTTGAAAGGTTCCGGAGGTTTTAACAACCGTCACAAGAGACAAGTGATATATTTATTAAAGGGTTATTCCTTTATCATATTAGCTGTTATTGAAGAATAATCATACATTTCTTTGGTTGGATAAATTATAAGAAAAACTGGGTTACAAAAATTAAAATTTACTTAGCAATACATTTGATGGGTAAAAAGACGTAGATAATTTATTGCTGATAACAGGTAATTCTTACGTCAGTGCCAACTTTAAAACAACTTTATTTTAATATAAAACCCTCTTAAAATTTCGGGAAACTAAATAGTTAAAAATTAGTTTAAAGTAAATCAGTATGAAATTAACGCTCAACATGAACCCCACCATATTTCCTAGAAGCAAAAAAAATAATATTGTAAACCTATTTATTTTATTTCTTTAAATGAAATTTTCCTCTTTACAAATAAAAAGATGTCCTAATAACTGTTATAATTACGGACACGTTTAATTACACAGCACTTCAATCGTTTGATGATCGCAATCAGGCTTGAATTAGCCAAATGTGCTAGGTGCTGGATCGCTTGTCTTAAGCTGGTGCAACACGTTGGATGTTTGATGTTATCAGTGTGCTTTAAAATTATTGCTAAAATGTTTATCACCAACTGAAATAATACCACGTAGGACATATGTATATGTATTACATCACTCTATTTAGATTGTAGAAAATTAAAATGGTTTAAATACGGTTTATTGCACAATTATTTATGTAAAACTGTATTGAAACAGACATTGTCATGAAAGATTAATTTGAAGCAGATTTAATGTTTTATTAAACAAACTGACATGGATTTTGAAGATAATAAGGTACTCATGTTTGAGTCAGTTGAACTTGGAAGCGATATTACAATATTATATTCTTTACAATCTAAATTACCGATTTTTAAAACTTTTATGACAAAAGTCGTATAGAAATTTTTATTCAAAAAGTATACTCTTGAACTGGTTATTTATTAAATATTTTTAATTAATAATTCTGGTTGTTAGTTCATATTTAAATTATTAAATCATAAATATATATTGTCTTAAAGTCTTAATTTTAATAGTGGATTAATAAATTTCCTGAATAAAGTTAATTATTAATTTATTTTAAGTCACTTGTGAATATTATTTATTTCTAATACAATTACTGCATTTTCCTGAAATAGGAATTTTGGCTATTAAAATATAAATTAAAAGAGTTCTGGAACAAAAAAGTACGCATAATATTATTATGTATATTAAAATTTCTAATTGAAAGTTTGTGATTATCCTTATTATACTGTACAACTTAATATAATTTTTAATTCATTTAATTCTATAATAATTAATTCGATCAATTCAAAGAAATTTGGACTAATATTCAGAACTAATTGTCAGTTGTGAATTGAATACACATTGAAATTTAAGCTAACTGCTGAGTTTTAAATTTAATTCCTTTCAAATAAAATTAATTATTACTTAGCAATTCCATAAAATGTGTTATAAGGCCAACCCCTGCCTCCACCCCTGCCTCCAGGAATGTTTCTAATCCTTCTTCGTCCTCGCACTCTTCTTCCTCTGGGTATTCTTCTTCCTGCTGGTAACCTGCTTCCTGCTGGTAACCTGCTTCCTGCTCATATATTGCTTCCTGCTCCGGGTAAACTGGTTCCTGCTGGTAAATTGGTTCCTGCTGGTAAATTGATTCTTGCTGGTAAATTGGTTCCTGCTGGTAAATTGGTTCTTGCTGGTAAATTGGTTCCTGCTGGTAAATTGGTTCCTGCTGGTAAATTGGTTCTTGCTGGTAAATTGGTTCCTGTTGGTAAATTGGTTCCTGCTGGTAAATTGGTTCCTGCTGGTAAATTGGTTCCTGCTGGTAACTTGGTTCCTCCGGGTTAACTGGTTCGTCCGGGTTAACTGGTACCGGCGAGTAATTTCCATTTTCCGGTAAGTCGGATTGCGGGGGTAGTCCGCGAAAGAGTTCTGGCTGACTATTAACAGCATTACCCAGTTGCGCTTGTCCTGTTGGCATTTGCCCATATCCCGCTCGGGTCAGACCAAATGCCAATGGCATTTGTGCAAGTCCTACTTGGGTCAGACCAAATGCCAGTGGCATTTGACTCTGTTGATCTAGTTGAGAACCACGTCCCGCTGTCACCGGACTTCGTCGCGCTGGCATTGGAGATCGTTTTGCTTGCGCCGGAGCCCGTTGCACTGGCGCCGGAACATGTTGCGCTGGCGCCATGCCAGGCTGTAACGGTGCTCGAAAACGCTGAGTTTGTAACGGACCCTGTCGTTTTATACCTGTACTATTTCCTGCTTTCGGTATACCATTTCGCGCTAGCGCTTCCCCATTTTGCGCTGGATTCTGTCCTACAGGTACTTTGGCATTGGCGGCAGCGGCTGGACCATGTCCCGCTTGCGACATATTATGCCCATATGGTCCAGCTGTTGGAAACAACATAACTGGGGGCCCTGGGAAAATTTTTAAACCCAAATTATGTATAATAATTGCCCAAACTCCGCGGAATATTCTGGTATGAAAATCAATCCCTTAGCTTAAATATTTAATACTGCGCAACAGCTACCTTAAATTTTTCAGGTTATAAAATTTTAAATTGCCGCAAATTCAAGAAGTAAAAGTTCAATTGTATAATACATTTTATGTCAAACACATCGGTCATCGGATAACATAATTTTATCGACGAGCTAATTTAATTGTCTATTCATTCAATTCAAGTTGAGATTTACCTTTGACTAAGGTTTGTTTTATTATATTGAATTTTCTTGGCTCAAAACTTTCTTATCATTGAATAGCGTAATTGGATTAAAAAGATAAACAGAAATGGATTCAAATGATATGAAGTCGATTATGTAACGACTTCACAATGAATAATACATTAAAATATTTTACAGTTTTTTAAAACATTGCATACCATATTGCTGCTTAGGGTAAGCTGACGTATTGGACGTTGTATTCAATGCTTTTTGTGAATGCGGTTGGGCACCAGAGGACGCTGACGGTTGGAATTGCGAATACGAAACATTCTGTCCTGATGGAATTATTGGCGAAGGGCATTTTTGTCCTGGTGTATTTAGAGGTGAAGAACAAAGAGGTTTGCCTGGACCAGTAGTTGGAACCGAATATCTTGTGTTTGACCATGACCCAGGGCCTTGTGAATATTGCGGGGGATACGCCGTAGATTGATGTAAGGGATGATTCAGGGATTGAGTCTGTATTCGATGCATTAAAAATTAAAAAAAACAAATAATATTCAATTTTTGTGACGAGTGGACTCAAATTATATTATCTTTTTTTAACCCTATGAGTTGTAAATTACTTCTTACGCTGAATTGTGTCAATTTCAAAATTATTTGAAAAATTTGATGGCTGGTTGAAATTTTTATTTAAAAATGTAAAACTTATTATTTTATTCAAGCTTCTGTTGTGTAGTGAGAAATAAAAGCTGAAAACTACAATTTTCGGGAATTTCAAGTAAACATTTAAAGAATACATTTTTCTAGAGCGTATGTTTCTGCATAATAGTTATAAAAATTTAAAAATAGCAATTACCGGAGGCATTATGAATCCCATTGAAGGACCCCTATATTGAAAACTGTTGTTTAAAGTGGATTGCATCTTGAAGTCCTGACTGAAATATGTTTTTAATTAAACAATTATAAATAAACCATATTAATTACGGGTGTAACCAAGTAGCGAAAGCTGCACGTTTTAATTGCATTTGATATGAATGTTTTTAAACAATATAACATTTTGAAACGGTATTTCGAATTTTGTCACAACTCATGTCGACCTTTTCGTCAAAACCTATCCAAATATATGCAAATTGAAATTTGACTTTTTTTGTGACCTTAAAGGTCATCCGAGACTATTAGTGTCCTATCTAATTTTGTTCCACTGGTCAAGACCTATCCAAACATATAAAACTGGAAATTTGACCTTTTTTGGCCTTTGACCTCAATTTGTGACCTCCCTGATCTCTTAAGATACAACCGATTATCATAAATGGATTTATGATGTTTCGTAGATTCGTAGCCCAGTAACGGACGTACTGAGCCATTTATTTTTTTAACAGGGACAGCTTTCAAACAGTGATTTGCAAACGAAGTAGATACATTTCGAAAGGACGTTGCATTTTAACAGATGTCATAAACAGTTTGAGAAACTGCATTAATTCTCAAGACTTCTAGAAATAAAGTTGTAAAAAACTTTAGAAACTAAGATTGAGCAGACTAATGTAAAATGGAAATAATCTGATTCATGATAACACGAATTGCATATCATTGTATTAATATTTGAAATATTGAAAAATCATTGGGGTTTTTGTTGTTCGAAAACAATCAATAAAACTTCGGTTGCAATAATTTGCAATAATAAAATGATAATAAATATAATATATGCAAATCAACAGTACAATTATATATTCATATTAGTTTATGTATTTACCAGTGCTGGTGTATGAATGCTAAATTAGTGCTGATATAGAAATAATTGTATATTGAGTATGCAAAAATTCATAATTGATTATAATATATGGTAATAATTGTGTAATAAAATATATCTTATTATATAATTAACTAGTTTTATCTAGTTATAGAAAGTAGGTTTGATGTGCGTTAGTCAACTTGTACGTTAAGCAACCACCATGTATGCAAGCTAGTCGACTAACTTGTAATTGAACGTTGTAATCTACCTTGCAACTATCTTGTAGTATGTTACCCACGATTCCACCACCTCACTCTTCCTCTCCTGTCATTCTCACTTCTCTTTACTTCCTTTTCTCGCCCTATTCATCTTAATATAAATACCCCAACCCTTTTAACCCTCTTGAGATCAGATTTGTCTACTATTAGAACTCTTGTCGTCACTCAGAATATTATTCTCTTTGTATAGCTTTAATAAAGAATCGGTACTCAACCCAACCTGTCCCATATCCATTATTACTTTATTATATTGACATATATTACCAACAACAAGCATATTACTGTACAATTGGATAACGTTATCTGTTAAAACTGCAAGTTCAATTCCATTAAAAATTACTCAACTACTTATCTTCTCTTTTCAACTTTTCAAGAGCAACTTTTCTCGTAAAAATGGGAAAACCTTATCGGCAAATAATTTGTGTATTATCTCAACTACAATTTTCCAAACTATAATTTTCTACTAAGGGTAGAGAAAAAGGGTATGGCGAACAAAGGGTATATATAAAAAGGGTATTACGAATAAATGTTACTACAAATAAAGGGTACTGCAAATTTAGGGTGCTAAGAATATAGGGTACCACGAATAAAGGGGACAGCGAGTATAGGGTACTACCAGGGCCGCAGCGATGGGCGCGGAACTAGGGTAGTTAGTAATTACCCTATCGAGTAATTAAATGCCCTACCGAGTGCATTGTCATAAATAAAAAAATTATCCGCGTTAAGCGTGATATTCACTAATGGTAAAATATTTCGGTAATAATTATTTTTCAAAATAATCATTGCATATACATGTAGCTTGAAATGTTTTACGATTGTAACATATTTTAAATTTCATTTAGGAATAGTTTAAAACGAAATTCCAATAGATCAATGGCTTTTTGAATCGAGATTAAAATTAAATTCTTTATTATTTGATTTGAATTTTTTGAAAATATTTCATAACTGACTTGAATTTACTAAGCAAAGATAATAGACTAAATTTAAAAGTTGCTTAACCAAGAAGAAGAAGAAAGTTTTAAAACCATTTTATTTTTAAGTGATTTCGCTTATGTAAGAATTGCTGCAAATATTGCAAATAACGAGATTGGTATTGATATTAAATGTTTCAATAAACGAACTTATATCTTCAAATTACGAATATTTTTCAAAATAATTGGAATATATTTTAATTTCGAACCGTTTCTAACTTGAGTTGTAGTTGTTGTGATTTTATTCGCCAGTTTCTAATAGTAGTACCCAACATTTGTAGTAGCTTTTATTCGCAGTACCCTTTATTCATAGATACCTTTATTCGTAGTACCCTATATTCGTAGTAACTTATATTCGTAGTATCCTACTTTTGCCATACCCTATTTTCGCGTAACTTTTGTTCGCTACTCTTTCTTCGTCGATTCTTTCTGGAGTTAGGTGCTTATAAAATTTCTAAGTCGAAATTGCTTTTTTCTCTTACAGGGATTTTTGTCTTAAGAGTGACAGTAAAAAAATAGAAATAACTCATTCAGAAGTGTAAAGCAATAAAGTTTTTTAACTGAAAATAAGTAATACAAGTAGGCAATATTATTGCGAAGTATTAAAAATAAACGATATTTTGTGATGCAGTCTTACGTTTAGCGATTAAGTTCCCAATGATCAAGTATTGCAAGTCAAGTTCTTGTGAATTATGAAAATAGTCCGCACAACTCCAGTTCTTGCTACCTGAAAGCCAAATTGCTAACTAATTAATAATAAATGCTACGCTTGACCAAGTCAAGATATCAAACAGTAGAACTAATCGTAAGTGATAAAACCAAAATCTAAAGTGCAGCTTGATATGGTCTGGTCTGAGTAAGGTTAATTTGCCCCTGTACTACTTTACTGTGTATTTTTATCTCTAAAAGTTTAACATTTTAAGTATTTACCAACGACAAATATTTTTCTCTATAATATGACCTTACAAGATTCACAGCTGAATTGGATTTTGGAAAAACCTCATGGATATTTCTAAAGAGTCATATTATATATTCTTAAAAAAGAAAAGAAAACTCTGAGATAGCTTGTATTAGGTACCGTATATCAAAACAAATGTCAAATCGCTTAATTTTAGAAAAAAAATCCAAATGGAACCAAAACATTTACTCTAAGTAATCCTATAAAAGTATTACAATTAAAAAATCTGCACATTCTAAAGTTTAAAAAAAATCCATTTCAAACAAGTTGGGGTGAAGGGGAGCCCACTGTTGGTCTCGCGATGGCCGATGGTAGCATCAAACTCATCTGAAATGGTTTCTTCAATTCAATTCAATTCAATAGCTTAGTTTATTCAGTTCAGGTCAAAAAGTATATAATTAAACATTACTTGCGTAACATAACAATTGTTTCCAATACCAGGACCTGAACATAATTGTAAGACAAAAATTTGAATATCTATCTGTATTTACAAAAATAATACAGTACGCAATTTCATGCAAATATAATTCCATTAGTGCAAAAGTACAGTATCAAAACAAAGTCGGAGTTAATTTCCTAAAGATCAAACAGCAAAATAAGTTTCCTACCCAATTTCATACAAATGGTTTCTAGTTAAATGTTGTGGCTTGTCTTAATATCAAGCCGATAAATAGGAAGGGATTTTTCGTTCTACGACAGAAGGAAACTTACATAACGATCACCTAAGCCCTAGATAAGGCAAAAATTTTGTTTATGTAAATGATAAGAGACTATTTTTGGCCAGCGTATTTATTCTATCTGGTAGAATTGAAGGAGTAAATGGGTTTAATTTTGAGAACTTTGGATTATGTTCTTGAACCACTTCATCAATCAATTACCGCTTTTTGGAATTTTGCTCTTTTTAATCTACTGCTTATACCATAAGTGTATTTCATCAAGTTTTATTATGGTGATGTTGTATAACATGCAATTAATGGGCAAATCAATATAACAAAAGTATGATAAAAGTTAACCTTTTGTTGTAATTCTAGGAAAACTGGATTAAAAACATTTCTTTAGAAAATTAATTCTATTGTTTGATAAGCTGATGTAACTCTGAACACTTCAATACTTTTGATAAACGTTAATAAGCTGTCAATTTTGATAAATTCAAAAAGAGTTAAAGTTAACAGTTACAGCTGTTGCTAAAGGGGAACCGTATTTTAAAGCTTTAAAAGTTGGCCATTTGACCTTTGAGAGCAATTTTTGGTGATTATTAAAAATAAATGAAAAGTTGTTCAAGCTTTTACTTTGCATACAATTTTTTTAATTATTTAGTAGCCAAAGCTTCTTGATGGGAATTCTCCGTCTGTTCGTCCGTCCGTCACCCTATTTATCTCAGAAACGGATTGACCTTTTGACATGAGGTTTTTTGCGTTGGGCTCGTTAGGTCAATTTGACGATTGGTATTGCTCAGCGCGCTGTCATATAGCGTGCTGTGCGCGCTTATAAGCGCTTCAAAGCGCACAGTACACATAAAAATCATGTGATGCATGATTGCATATCTACGAAACGTCAGAAATGGAACTGGCATAACCGTTTCTATTTTAAAATTTCAGGAAGATCACAAATTTAGGTCTAATGTCAAAAAAGGTCAGTATTAAGTTTTATATGTTTGGATAGGTCTTGATGAGTCAATCAAATATAGATAGAACACCAATAGTGTAGGATGACCTCCACAAAATTTGGTCAAAAATTTCAAGTTTTACAATTTAAATAGGTATTGAAGAATAGGTCGAAATGAGATGTAACAGAAATTCGAAATATCGTTTCAAATTGTTGTACTATTTGAAATTTTTTAAATCAAATACAATTAAAACTAAAACATGGAGCTTTCGGTACTTGGTTACACTCGTTTGATATGGTTTATTTCTTATGAGTTTATGCATGAATAAAATTCATAACCTGTTGCAATTTTAAAACAATAATGTACCACATAGTTTAATTTTACTAGTCATGCAAGCAAAGATTCCATAAGGACGGCTTCAAAAAATTTTTTATAGCAAAAAAACCGATGTGGCAGCAGCAAATTCAGAGGATTTTACATTGAAAATTTAAGAACAAATTAGGTAACCACTTAACTACGAATGTAACTTAGGTCCCGGTAAGGAAACACTATATTGTTGCACCCAACTCGGCTCTTTCAAAATATTTTTGAAGCCGTCCTAATGGAATCTGGCACATTTTGGGTTTGGAAATGGAATCAAAAAGAGTTAATTCACCTTTAAAAAAATTATCAGAGTAAAATACGTCTGACATCATGGTGCCTTCCTTTGTAAGATGAATTCTTACGTTTTATAATATCCGAAGTGTTCACACCAACAAGCCCAACCACATTTTTATGGCTTCCAATATAACCCAAAATTTTAATTTCGGAAAGACGTTCTTTGAACAAAGTAACGTCTGCTGTTGATTTTGTAATTTTAACTGCAACGTCCAAATTTCTGGTTGTTATATGCCCTTTTATTACGTAGGCAGATTCGCCTTGGCCTAGGATCGTACTATAGTCTAAAAACCATGAATATATTTGTATCGAATTTTAACTGATTAAAAGGTTTTTACAAATCATTTCTGAAAATATTTGCTGTTTCTTATCTACCCAATGTTCTTTGTTTATCGTCGATTTCATAACCCTCTCTGTCGAACGGCAAATACGGCAATACGTCAAAGTCTCCTGAAAACCGTTGATTGTCTGTTTGAGTTGCTAACTCTGGTCGATCTATAAAGAATTTTTTTATTTCTTGGTCGTTCAAACTTCGTATCATTCGCTTTGAATAAAATATATTATATAGACAATTGACGTAATTTATTTTGCGCAAAATCTAGAAAGGGACTATAAGCTCACTCTAGCGGCGTAATAACGATATGTTCCAAATGCACAAATTCCCAAAGCAATTATGACAACAGTTGTGATAGTGATCACAGTAATTATGGTTTTTCTTCTGTTTCTTTTGTCTTCTTCTATTTTTGGGTCCTCTGCAAAATAAATTACAGTATTAAGTATTGAAAACAATATTGTGTTCAAATATTAATTACATAAATTTGCAAAGTAACCAATAACATTTGTAAAGTAATTTTAGTATAATATAAAGTACAGAAATTGTTTTTATTCATTTGGCTTAAAATTTACCTAACTTAAAAATATTGCTAAATTATTATTGAAACATTTAAAGGTTTAAAATAAGAAAATGCTTTGAAACAAATACGCTATATTTTGGAAATCTTTGAAACACTTTACTGTTATTGATTACCAATGAGCTCCACAGTGAAATTTTTGAATTCTCCCTCCCGATTTGTCGCATTACAACTGTAAATTCCTGCCATTTCATTCGTCACGTTTAACAATAGCAGAGTGCTACCTCTGTTTCTTGAGAGTGCGATTTCAATATCGGTAAAGTTATTGGTGTCAAATACCTGTATAATGATTAACGAAACCATTAGAAGTGGTTAGTATCAAGTTTAAAAAATTTGATTAATTGATTAAAGTAATTAATTTAGTTTTTAATCTCTTTCCCAAGTGTAAAGTATTGGTCGTGGTTCCCCTTCAGCAAAGCAGACAATTTCTTGGTTGGTTTGACCAATGCAAAATTGGTAGGTGGATTGTTTTGGCTTTATTGTGGGCGCTGCAAGATCTAAAACTCACATGATATGTAATTTATATCAGACCATTTACTATTAAACAAATAAATTTTTAAAAAATACACATTAGAACTTTTATAAAACATACGTCTAGTTACGAAACCCCTTTCAGCAACTAAGTAAAAACTCTGGTGGATTGGTGTTGGTATTTTACAGTGAATCGCCACAGCTTCAATAAGCAGGTCGATGGATAACGTCCAACCAAAAAGTAGGAAATGCGTACGATTTTCAAGCTTAATATGTGCTTTCCAATTCGATGAATCTTGATTTTTCAGAATTTTTGCAAAAAAACTATAATTTATTCTAATTTAAAATATTTTAGCGCCAGCAATTAGTTTTCCGAAAATATATTTCTGATAAATCTTTAAAAAATTAATCACATAAAACTGTAAGCATTCAACTAGCTTTATAAACAGGAAATCTCTTTGATTTCAAAGGAAAGTGAAAAGTATTATGAGATACCATTATAAACTTGGACAAAAGTTCCATTCGCGAGTTCCATCAAAAAGGCCAACTTATCAGATTCTTTATAGCCCGTTCTGCACGTAAAAGTCGACGTTGTATTCGTATGTAGTGTGCTCTCTCCTTCAGCAAGTATAAAGATGTATTCATCATAAGGGAAATCCTCCCACTCAAGGAGACTGACATTTTTTGTTGTAGAATTTTCAAAAAAATAATTTGAATCGGCAGTTGAGTTTGACTGATCGCCTAAGTAAGGTGGTGGGACTTTTGCTTTAACTTTTATAGTCCACTTTTCAGATAATCTGCTCGTTTTATTATTCCCGCTAGCTGTTCTTTTATCAGTTTTTAGACAGTAGATATCTAACGTAGGTTGTTTTTTCTGTTGTTCTAAAGCTCCGATTTTAATTACTTTGGTAGTTTCGAAAAGGTCAAAAGAGACCCATGTAGCAGGTTGTATTTTGATTCGTTGTCAATGACGTCGGTTATGTTATGGAAATTTTCTACGCTTTGGTAGACGACTAGGGCGACGTCACTTTCTATGCAGCGCGTTTGAATTTCGTTGGGTTGGATTACAAATCCCGCGTAGGTCATTGATGCTGTTTTTGTTTTTGGATTTTAAAGCATTATAAAATACATTATTAAATTAGGCAGGCAGTTATAGAATTCAAAAAAATGATGTATCAAACCTGTATTTTGTTCCCCAGGTTGGCAACTAAACATTCCAACTCCGCTTGTTAGCACATCTAATTTAAAGCCACGAATACAATCGTAGCTTGCAGTTTTTATTTCTGTGTGTGAACCCCCCTGTTTTTATTTGAAAATTTGAGAGTGAGTGATGTACACAATTTTATAAATAGCTTTAAAATTTTACTTCATGATCCGTCAGAAAAAGTTTTGACGTAATGTTTGGATATGTGGTAGGACACCATAAAAATTCATCTGCGAAATTTCAACCTTTTTTAAATAGCCAACCTTCAGGTGGGATTATGACATTGATTATTGTAAAATTGTTCAGAGTTTCATTTTTCTGACATTTAATGGTCACAAGTCTTTTGTACTTTTTTTCAAACCTTAAAGTTAAACTTCTTGCGTAAGTTGTATTTCGGTTAACTAATACACTTTTGTTGTAAAAAATATCCTAAAACAAACCACACAAGGAAAAATAAAAATTTAAAACTTTTATTAGCTGTTGTACGTTTGCAATATTGGAGAAAATTAAAATAAAAATTTACATTTCCAAGTGATGAAGGGTCCAGGATTATTTCTATTGGAGAAGAGGTACAAGTCAAATACAATGCCGAAGCATTTCTGTGTTTTGCAATAAGGTGAATTTCATTGTTTGCTAAATCCATGCGTTTCCAGTCATCTGTCCAGGGTTGTGTAGCAGCCTTGTCTTTCAATTTAATTGTTGGGTATGCATCGTTACCGATTGTCCCTTTTTGGGAAACAACAATGCAAATTAAAATAGACAGTAAAACCGGACTTTTAAATGAGGTAATCATTTTGCAAAACATTTATGAATTTAATTTCCAATGATTCAAACTTTAAACATGTTTCACTTTGGGTTTTCGTTCAAAATATCAATGTTTTTTTAAAGTAAACGTTTGAGTATTTTGCAACTAATTCCTATAAAAGTTTTGGACAAATGAGTGCAAATATTTTTGTATAATTATTTAGTACGGATTTTTCTGAGGAAGATGCATAAATTAACTTAAAAGGCCAATGACATTAAGCTTTTCGGTCACTTATTTTTATTAATTTTTCCCCTTTTACACATTTATTTTGTATGTTGTAGTTGGCCGCTAATTTCCGTTGCATTAAGGAAGTTTTTTATAAATTTAAGCGATAGATTTGTAACATATTGTGAAATATATATTTGAAATGACTCATTTATCGTGGAAACGCCACAGAATTCTAAGAAATGACACAATTATTATTCATGCTGTTCATGAATTGTAAAAAATTTCCATAATATAAACATTTAGTTGGCAAATTGTTTAATGTAACAATGTTGCAATCGGTACATAAATTATGCCTTGCAACCATAAAGGGGTAAAACCTTGATGACAGATGTTTTCTAAACTTATAATTTTTTGACTGATGAAGAAACTCATACAAAACTTACTAGTACAAACGAAATCTTCCTGATTGTATCTCGACACCCCACAGAAATGTTCGAATGAAGAAAGTTTGACTAGAATGGCATACCGACTTAGCTAAGCGATTAGGTGGAATGAAAGAGAAATTAGGCGTAGATTTTCTGACGGATTATGTTTGAACCATTCGTCTTGCCATGGATTTATCTACAATCAAGGGAAAGAATGATGCTTTTCAATATCCGAATTTGAAATTGATGCAGGTGGACTTTCAATTTATGATTATGATTGGTAATTGTCTTTTGTACAACTTTTAAGACACTAAGTTCTATTAGAGTATTTTATGGAAAGTTAGATAGAGAAAGGAAGAGTGATTTATGAATAACTCTTGGACTTTTTTATACGTTAGAGGTCTTCTATTGAGAGCGGCGATTCGTGTCGGAGATGCAGGTCGAATGATATTTCGCGAGGCGAAACGAATTGAGCAGCAAGTGGCTTTTGGAGATGAAGACGACTGTGTTGACCATGACCAATCTGGGCAATCCACACGATCAACTTCTGAAGGGGAAGATTGCCCTATCAATGTCACCCGGACCAGAAAAGTTACCCTAACAAAGTGTGGAACGATTCTTTTATTAATATGCTATTGTCTGGAGTTAGATTGGGCAAGCCAAATTTCACTACCTTGGAAATGTGAGTTGAAAAAACCTTACATCTCTCCTGAAATAAGGTGAAATATTTGAGACTGGATTTCAGTATTAAAGAAATCATGAAGACTAAAATGTGTTTTTAGATATGCCAAAATTGGAGAATGTTGGGATGAAACCCCAACCTTGAGACCAAGTTTTTCATCTATGCGCAATTATTTTAGTGACCTGCATAATGGGTTTGGACTGGCTACTTCTTACGACACTGCAGCAACCGCAGCACTGGAAGATTTGAGTTAACTGGATTAGCAAACCAATTCAAGATCCCTTTATTGTAGTTCCGGTACGGTATTAAACATCTAAAACCGTTTAAGATTTAGTTGAAAACTAACTATTCTTACTCTAAATTTTAAAAAATTGATGTTGTTGAATGGTTTTCTGTCTTGTTTGTACTTGTAAAACTAAAGTTTCTTTGAATCAGCCAGTATAGCTAGATGATTTCGGTAATGTTAAATTGGTAAAGTAAGCAACGGTGATTAATTAAATGTGATCCAATCAAACTAATTGTCACCATAATTCCAATGAAACTGTCGAACCCAAGCTGTATTTGTTTTGCCAAATTAAATGCTAGTTTAGTAAGCATGTCTAATAAAACGCTATCCTTATGCATGATTCATATATGGAATACACTTATAAATAATACTTTTATTTCATAATTTTCTCTAATACAACAAAAATCAATTACATTGTAAATTGAGTCGAAACATGTGAATGTAAATCTACTTAAAATAAAACCACGGTCATTAAAGAGTATGCCATTTTTAGCGATTTAAATAATAAATTTTGTGAAGTTCATCAAATCAATTTTAATAAAAACATCGCTTGTTAAAATTGATAAGCGTGTTGTAAGCTTCAACATTATAAACTAATGATGCAAATTTATAACAAATATTCATATTCAAAAAGTAGACTCTTGAACACCATTTTCAGTTTCCCCACTAAATTTGACGAATCTCTGTTTAATGCTTGGCATGAAGTTCTTAGCTTCCGCCGAACCGTCAGTTTCCACTTGGATGAACTCTTCAACCGGTTTCCCATTTGGAACATTCTTAGCCAAGGTTTCATACAGTGCACAAAAGTAATTCCTGATCGTTGAAAATTGCGGCCGCTTTGAAGGATT